>CM066165.1:55202946-55287946 GCA_033629205.1 Lithocarpus polystachyus
AATAAAAAAAACAATTTTTTTTTTTTTCACGTTTTTTTTTTTTTTTTTTTTGCAGTCTTTTTTTTTTTTTCTCTCTTTTCTGCAGAATTTTTTTTTTTTTTCACGTTTTCTTTTTTTTTTTTTTTTTTTTTTTGGAACTCAGTGCACAGTTTTAACCTAGTGCACTTCACAGAATAAGAACGAAGAACGAAGAACAAAGCACAGAAACAAACAAGATAACTGGAAACAAAAGAAAAAAAAGGATAGAAAACTGATTTTAGAACCTGAGCTCTGATACCAAATGATGCGAACCTCAACAGACTCGCTTTGAGACCCAACAAACAATATTGGAATATTGCCCCAGAATGCTAAAATTCAGATTTGATAGAAACCCTGACCCAACGTTTATAAGAGAAACGCGAACCAAAGGTATAAGTAAAAGAACCTTGACCCAATGATTATAAAAGAATCACGAACCAAAGGTATAAGTTTGAACGCCACAAGGAAGAATCCTTGATAAGTTCACAGTTCTTGAAGAACCAAAGAGAAGAGCAAAGCCTCACCTTTTCTGATTTTTATTCAATAATTTTTCCCATTACAAGGAGTGCATGCTATTTATAAGGCATGGCTGAATGAAGAAAACCTAATCCTTCTATTACAAGGAGTGGCTGAATGTAGAAAACCTAATCCTTCTATTACAAGGAGTGGCTGAATGTAGAAAACCTAAAAAACGTGCTAAATAATAAAACCCTAAATAAAACCTGATTTGGTCTGAAAATAGCAGATCCAAAATAGGAAAAACCCTAAAAAACGTTCTAAATAATAAAAGCCTAAAATTAAGGAAGATCTGGTCCAAAATTAGAAGATCTAAATTAGGAAAAGTATCTATTAACTGATTTAGAGCTGGAAAGTCAATCAGTCATAAATCTTTGCCATAAATAACGCCCAATTACGTCAGATCAGCCCTCAATAGCTTGGATTAAATTTATTAGGCCTTCATCTTCTTTTGGGCCCAGCTTGGAATGTGAATCAGCCCAAATCCCTTGAATCAGCCCATTTAGTGCTTCTTTGATCTTCTTGGATCTTGCTCTTGTAATTGGCCCAACTGGAACTTGCAATGGATCCTTGAAAGCTTGTTGATTCTCATCAAAAAGTGTTTCAACGAGAGAAACTAGTTCAAAGACTACCCAAAGGTGAAAGTTTTTGAAAGAGGGCCTTTCGGCTAGTTAAAACTAAAAGTGTTTTAATGAGAGAAACTAGTTCGAAGACTACCCAAAGTTGAAAGTGTTTGAGAATGACCTTTTAGGGGCTACTTTTAGCTGATTGTATTTGAACGAGAGAAACTGGTCTAAAGACTACCCAAATGTGAAAGTTTTTGAGAAGGAGACCCTCTTGGGGCTAGTTAAAGTTGAATGTGTTTCAACGAGAGAAACAGGTCTGAAGACTACCTGAAGGTGAAAGTTTTTGAAAAAGACTTTTTGGGGGCTAGTTTAAAGTTGAATGTGTTTCAACGAGAGAAACTGGTCCAAAGACTACCTAAAGGTGAAAGTATTTGAGGGAGACCCTCTGGGGACTACTTAAAGCTGAATGTGTTTTAGCGAAAGATATGATTCCGTAGACTACCCGAAGGTGAGGGAGCTTCAATGAGAGAAATAGGTCCAAAGACTACCTGAAGGTAAAGGTTTTTAAACGAATAAAACGTGTCTGAAGACTACCCGAAGGTGAAGGTGTTTCAATGAGAGAAACGTGTCCAAAGACTACTCGAAGGTGATGGTGTCTCAACGAGAGAAACACATGTGAAGACTACCCAAAGGTGAAAGTGTTTGTTGGTTGTGCTAGATCATTAAGACATTGACCAAGGCTTAAAAGAACTAAAGGATTGCCTCATTATGGGCTCTTTAGGTTCCTTGATTTGCTAAATTCTGGATTTAATGCTTTAGGAAGATCCCATTTTGGAAATGTTGAAACTCTTGGTCATAACTGCACAAAAACTGCCTTGGTGCTGAGTTATGTGTGGTCTTGATGAATTATTCATGCTGGGCACCTATCAAGCTCTCACGAGGAGAAATTTCTCCTTCACCTAGTGGATATCTTGAATTACACTAAATAAAGGTAATACCATTCACAGTTTGAAAATATCAAAAATAAAACTACCCTAGTATCAGGATTGAGACTAGGGCCAACCTTTGGGCATTGAGGGTCATGTTTAAAGTAATGACTTAGGCATCCTCTGCTGGGATGAATTCGAGAGGCTCGAAAAGTGTTTAGGACAATGATGCTCAAATGGTATTTTAAACCTAGGGTTGAGCAATTGAATCTTTTGGGTTCAGGTCTTTTTGAAGATGCCAGGTAGTGATTGAGAGAGACTTGCATAAGCTGTTGCAATCTTAAAAACCCTTTTTTTTTTTTTTTAGAAATTCCTTGGGAAGAAATGAATAACCCTCAAGGACTTTCTAGACTTTAAAATTTTGAAGGATCTAAAATCCTTATCATTTGAAATCTTTGACAATCATCATTTTTCCCTTCTGTTTCAATTGGTTCTAAAAACCAGGTTAAAAAAAGTTTAGGAATTCATTCATGATCACAAAAATCTGGTTAAACGCATATACCACAAAAAAGGCTTTATGAGGCCATGTTTCCTATGTGGTTTATGAGTGTATGTGCTCGATGGCTACCATTTACCCTGAATAGGGAACATGTTTGCAAGCAAGGATTTTAGCAAAGTGTTCATGCTTATCAAATGCATGGATGTCCCCTCTTTTTTGATCTCATGAAGGGAGGACTTGAATGATGTGTTTGGCTTTTTGAACTCTTCAGGTTCGAAGCAGGGATTGGGAGAGAACCTTACCCTTTTTGAGGCATAACGCCTTGGCATATGCAGATGATTTTTTGTCGTCAATGATTGACCAAATGTTCAATGTCCCATGACCAACTAATCCTTAGTGATCAGTGAGGTCTTTTGTTAGGTTATAACGTGGCCTTGGGGTTAATTGGGGTGCTTAACGTGGCCTTGAGATTTATTATTCTCCAATTATTCTCACTGCGATCCAGTTCAATATGTCTTTACTCTCATAGCGAAGACTATAATATATCAACTACGATGATTTGTCTTGATCATGGAAGTGGTATCTTCTAGTTGATATGTTGATATATTTTAAGAGTTAAGACATATTGAACTGGACTGCTGTGAGATTTGTTATTCTCCTAACGATTGTAAAATGAATAATAAATCTCACAACTTCTATTCACATGAACTCTTAATCCTGAGAGGATAATAAACCTGATCATGATGTGTAGGTGGCTTTGATGTATCAAGAGTGAGATCTAAAGACACGATCAAAATCTCAGTATGTTAGGCAGCCACATTTAGTTTTGATGGAACATATATTCTTAAGATGAAATTCATAGTCTCCTAACGGAGATATAAAATATTCTCTTGAGATAAGTTTAATGGATTTGGTTATTCGGGAGTTAGGCCTAACCACATTAGAAAGAAACTACTGAAGTATATATTTATGAAATTGGATTTCATAAATATATAATGAATAACTTAAAAGGATTAAACTGGGTACTCAAGGATTAAGATGTAGTAATTCATAAAGTGGTAGTCTACATTAATGACTTTGTATTACTACGAATATTTTATAAAGGGGTTGCATGTACAATAAAGTCTTGGGATATAATTTATTAATAAGGCCTAAAGTGCCATTATATTTATATAGTGGTATTAAATATAATTAATGGTAACTTTGGACTTGTCAAGAGTTGACAGAAAAGCCCAAGGCCAATTGGAGCTAGAGTCTTATTTGTTTCCTTTTGCTCCCACTCCAAGCCACATACTAAAGCCCAATTAGAAAAACCCAAAAGGTTAGCCCAATTAGATAATCAGTTATAAGGAGAAAAACATACAGAATTTTTGTAAGAATATGAAATAATTTGTATGTGTGTTGAACACTCTCTTATTCTCCCTTGAACATATACATATAACTAATTGAGAGACCACACTTCTTGGGCGTTAGTGGAATTGGAGTGAAGATTAAAAGTGTTCCCAAGCACTTCTAATATTTGTTTTGAAATTCACTACACCAAGATACACTCTCTTATTCTCGAATTCCGAAATTTAGATAGTACATGTTATCAAATGCAAATGAAGTAGATCCGTTAATTATTCGCTGCGTATGTTTTGTATGTGATACGAACATGTATTTTTCTATCACCAGCGTCTCCAATGAATGGAATTTCCAATATCTAGAAGCTTTTGCAAAGATCCACATAGAGGTTGAAGGTCTCTTCCTCACAAAGAGACCTTAAATGCTTGATTCCAAATTTGGCATACATCTTTTGGATGAAGATTTCCTCTGATCTATGTTGAAGATTCTTGTGAAGCGCAAATAACAAGCTTCATCTTCATGTCAATCATTGAGATGACCTATCAAGGCAACACACCACATTAGGGACTTAAGAAAGGAAATATGAGAACAACAAGAAGGGATGTTAATGCAATTCCTTAGTATTTTGATGAGGTACTATTGCCCAGATGTTGGGCAAGCAAGTGGCTCTTTGATTGTGTCATCACAAATGTTAAGATGTTTTGTCGTTACTATTCATTTAAGCATGCGATGCAAGTGACATCCCATTGGCTTGATTAAAGCGCATCCCTGAAAAGCTGAAAAGGAAATTGAATTTAGTGACATATCATGACTATGCTGAACCTGATAAAATTGGAAATATTTTGGTCCTCATTCGTAACCAATTTTAATCCTTTTACTCTTCCACCATGGTTTGTGTTGGAGAATCTGATTTTGTATCTCATATAAAACACACAGCGGAAGTAACAAAAATAGATCTATTTCACTCATGATTGATAACATGCACTATGTAAATTTCAGAATTTAAGAACGAGATTGCGTACCTTGGTGCAGTGAAATTCAAAACAAAAGATTAGAAATACTTGGGAACACTTTTAATTTTCATTCCAATTCCACTTTGTGCCTAAGAAATGTGGTCTCTCAATCAATTTCTAAGGGAGAATAATTGAGTAGCTTCACTCGCACATACACACCACTTCACAATGATGTCTTTTTTTTTCTCTAATAAAAAATTATGTATGTTTCTCCCTTTATAACTAACTGATTATCTAATTGGGCTGGCCTATTGGGCCTTTACAATTGGGTTTTAGTGTGTGGCTTGGAATGGGATCAAAAGGGACCAATAAGACACTAGTTCCAATAGGTCTTGGGTTTTCTATCAACTCTTGACAAGCCCAAAATTACCATTAATTATATTTAATACCACTATATAAATATAATTGTACTCTAGGCCTTATTAATAAATTATATCCCAAGACTTTATTATACATGCAACCCCTTCATAAAATATTCGTAGTAATACAAAGTCATGAATGTAGACTACCACTTTGTTAATTACTACATCTTAATCCTTGAGTACTCGATTTAATCCTTTTAAGTTATTCATCATATATTTATAAAATCCAATTCCGTAAATATATACTTTAGTAGATCCTTACTAAATTGGTTAGGCCTAACACTCTGAATAACCAAACCCATTAAACTTATCTCAAGGGAATATTTTATATCTCCGTTAAGAGATTATGAATTCCATCTTGAGAATATATGTTCCATCAACACTAAATGTGTCTGCCCAACATACTAAGGTTTTGATCGTGACTTTAGATCTCACTCCTGATATATCAAAGCAATCTACACTTCATAATCAGGTCCATTATTCTCTCAGGATTAAGAGTTCATGCAAATAGAAGTCGTGAGATTTATTATTCATTTGACAGTCGTTTGGAGAATAATAAATCTCACAGCGGTCCAGTTCAATATGTCTTAACTCTTAAAACATATCAACTAGAAGTCTCCACTTCCATGATCAAGACAAATCATCTTAGTTAATATGTTATAGTCTTCGCAGATGAAATGCCCAATTTCATCACCGGCTACAAACTATAATTATGAGTTTACAAAGAACTTGTGATCTATATCTTCCGTGACTAAATCACATAAATCACATACTATGCATCTCATGGACTATATGATAATGTCCAAATATTCATATTACCATTATTTTAGATAAAAATAAAACAACTTTATTAATCATAACATTAAGTCATACATAATGTCATACATAGCACCATACAATAAGATTTAAGGGCACTTATCCTAACAATCTCCCACTTGCCCTAAAGACTATTGTGCACTAATCTAACTTTCATTCCCTCCAAATGTGACTCAAAAGTCCTCTGTGGCAAGGTTTTGGTAAAGGGATCCGCTAGATTACTTGCACTATCAATCTTTGCTACTACTACATCTCCTCGAGCAACAAAGTCTCGAATAATGTGATACTTTCTCTCAATGTGCTTTCCTTTCTTGTGATTCCTTGGATCCTTGGATTGTGCAACCGCTTCACTATTGTTGTAAAACAATGTGATGGGAACTTGCTCTATTCTCACAACACCAAGATCAAAAAGGAATTTATTGAGCCAAACAGCTTCCTTTGCCGCCTCACAAGCGGCAACATATTTAACTTCCATGGTGGAGTCCGCAATACAAGATTGCTTAACACTCCTCCAACTAATGGCTCCACCTCCCAAGGTGAACACACAACCTGAAGTGGACTTTTTGAAATCAAGATCTGACTGAAAATATGAATCTGTATAACTAATGGGAGTTAAATCCTCACTATGGTAAACAAGCATATGATCTCTTGTTCTCCGTAGATACTTGAGAATATGCTTTACAGTTTGCCAATGTTTAAGTCCTGGATTTGATTGATATCGGCTGACTATGCCAACTGAATAACAGATATCTAGTCTAGTACATAGCATGGCATACATGAGACTTCCTACTGCAGAAGCATAAGGAACTTGTCTCATCATATTTTCTTCCTCAAGAGTCTTAGGCCTTTGGTCATCAGACAGAGGAACTCTATATCTAAAAGGAAGTAATCCTTTCTTAGAGTTTTTCATGCTAAACCATTCTAGAACCTTATCTATATACCCAGTTTGTGATAAACCTAACATCTTATTCTTATGATCTCGCCAAAGCTTGATCCCTAGAATAAAGTTAGCTTCACCCAAGTCCTTCATTTCAAATTGGCTTAACAACCAAAACTTTACCGATGACATTACCCCTACATCATTTCCAATGAGTAGAATATCATCAACATAAAGCACTAAGAACATTACTACTTTATCTTGATGTCTTTTGTACACACATGGTTCATCAAGATTTTGTTCAAAATCAAATAATTTGATTAGTTGATCAAATCTGATGTTCCATGACCTAGATGCTTGCTTAAGTCCATAAATGGACCTTTTCAACTTGCATTTTATATGCTCTTGGTTCTTTGCTATGAAACCTTTCGGTTGCATCATATAGATTTCTTGTTCAAGATTGCCATTAAGAAATGCAGTCTTGACAACTATTTTCCAAATCTCATAATCATAATGAGTAGCAATGGATAAGAGAATTCTGATAGATTTAAGCATGACTACTGGGAAAAAAGTTTCATCATAGTCAATACCTTCTTTTTATGTATACCCTTTCACCACTAGTCTTACTTTAAAAGTTTCAACATCTTCCTCTTGTAAACTCATTTGCAACCAACAGGTTTAATACCATTAGGCGCCTTTACAAGATCCCATACTTGATTGGAATACATAGAATCCAATTCAGATTTCATAGCTTTGACCCAATGATGTGCATCTATATCATTCATTGCCTCATCATAAGTGTAGAGATCCGATTCAGCCTTTTCTGGGATAGCTTCATAAGTTTCTCCCAAACCTATAAATCTTATAGGAGGCAGAACAATTCTCCCACTACGACGAGGCACTTATGTACTAGTCATCTCATGAGTAATATCTTGTGGTGTATCCAATACAGTCACATCATTCATAGTTTCATCCATTAGTTGTTCAATTACAGGTTCATCTAATTCAGTCAATACAACTTTACTTCTAGGATTAAAATTATTCATATAATCATCTTCCAAAAATTTAGCATGGGTGCCAACAAACACTTTATTATCCTTATGATTATAGAATAAATAACCCTTGGTTTCTTTTAAATACCCTAAAAATATGCATATTTCCGTTTTAGCTTCCAAGTTATCAGACTTCCCTTTCAACACATGCATTGGACATCCCCAAATGTGGAGATATTTCATACTAGGCTTGCGCCCACTCCACAATTCCTTAGGTGTGTTGGGAACAGATTTTGATGGAATTAAATTTAAATATGCATAGCAGTTTTTAGTGCATATCTCCAAAAGAAAATTTGTAAAATTGAATAACTCACCATGGACCTAACCATTTTCAAAAGAATCCTATTCCTTCTTTCCGCTACACCATTTTGTTGGGGAATTCCAGGTGCAGTCAATTGGGAGACAATCTCATTTTGAATTAAGTAATCCTTGAAATCCCCAAGAAGGTATTCACCACGTCGATCAGATCAAATGGCCTTTATGCGTTTACTCAATTGATTTTCTACTTCAGCCCTAAACTCTTTGAACTTTTCAAAGGTTTCAGACTTCTGTCTCATTACGTACACATAACCATATCTTGAGTAATCATCCGTAAAAGTGATGAAGTACTCATAACCTCCTTTTGCTTGGGTTGACATAGGACCACATACATCTGTATGAACTAATTCAAGCAACTCTTTGGCTCTTCTACCTTTTGCATTAAAAGGTCGTTTGGTCATTTTACCTTCCAAACAAGATTCGCAAACTAGAAATCCATCAAAGTCCATGGGTTGTAAAAGTCCATCTTTGATTAATCTTTGAATCATATTTAAATTAATATGACCTAAATGCAAGTACCATAGATATGCATCACTAGTAGAAGAAAACTTTCTCTTTAATGATTTTACATGAGAGCTACTATCTAATTCAGTATTGCATAATTCATGCTTGTCATGAGTTAAAATGTAAAGACCATCTACAATATTGCTAGAACAGATAAACACTTTATCCTTCTTTATTACAACATTGTCTTTTAGGATAGCATAATATCCATGTTTACCTAAGTAAGTTGCAGAAATTAAATTCCTACGAACATTAGGTACATACAAACAGTCTTCCAATATTAAAACCCTAGAATCAAAGCATAAAGTAAACACTCCAACAGCTACAACTGGTATTCTGCTCCCATCAGCCAAAGTAAGAAACAATTCCCCTTCATTCAGCTTTCGGGTCTCCTGGAACCCCTGCAAAGTGTTGCAGATGTGATTAGTACAACCTGAATCTACACACCAAGAATCCGTGGGATTCTGTACCAAACATATTTCAAGAAGGAATGTACTTTTCATACCTTATTCTTGGCAGCTTTGAATATTGAAAAATTCCTCTTCCAATGTCCTTTCTTACCACAATGGAAACACTTTCCTTTGGTTTTCTTTCCTTTGTTGGCAACTCCTAAGGCAACTTGTTTACCATCTCTCTTGGTGAAGTCTTTCTTCTTCTTCTTCTTCTTTTTACCCTTGCCTTTCGACTTAGGTTGAAATGTAGAAGCTTCAGCCATATTTCCATCAACACTAGAAGTACCAAAGATGCCTTCCACCGCTACCAACTCATTCATCAATTCAGACAATGTATAAACCTTTTTGTTCATATTATAGTTAAGCCTGAATTCCTTGAATGATTCTAGTAGTGACTGGAGTATCATATCCACTTGGAATTCTCCATCAATATCGGCACCTAAAACTTCCAATGTATTCAAATTAGAGATCATCCTTAGACAATGCTCCCTCACTAAAGTACCTTCAGCCATTTTGGTATTATAAATCTGCTTTATAGTTTCTTGCCTTGCAAAACAGCCTTACTCACCAAACATCTCCTTCAGACTTAGCATAATGTCCGAAACTAGTTCTACATCCTGCATTTGAAGTTGTAGAACATTTGAAATAGATACTAAGATATAGCACTTAGCCATCTCATTAGATTTCTGCCAACGATCATATCGCTGTTTTTCCTCAAGAGGAGCATCTAATGATGGAAAGCTAGGACATGGTTGAATGAGCACATGTTTGTGCTCTTCAGCAGTAAGAATAATGTCTAAATTTCTTTTCCAGTCAACATAGTTGGATCCAGTCAGTTTGTTTTGATTAAGAATAGCAACAAGTGGGCTAAATGATGCCATGATTTAAATCTGAAAATAATAAACATGAATATAATAAGTAAACTGGACATTATCAATTTAGCATATAAGCATATAATATAGAACCTTAATAAAACCATAAAATAATATATGCAATGACGACCCAATCCTTGTCTATAATTCCTTGGTAGCAAGTTTATTATAAACACATTAATTGGTTGAGAAATATTCTCATTATTAATGCTATCATGGTAACTCTTACCAAACAAAAATAATATGTCGTTTTGCCTTTAGACTCTAAGTAATAATAGCATAGCTCCTTTGGGAGGTTAACATTACACTTAGTCTAGTGTACACCATTATCTAGAATCATGTGTAGCCACATTTCATCTCCCTTATAATGTTTAAACTTGTAGTACCATGAAATAAAACACCCTCCTTTGGGGTCGCTAGGCATATACGCAAGACGAGATGTTTGTTCACACAACTTTAAACGGGTAAGTTCAATCTTATGGTACTATGAAGTAAACACCCTCCTTTGGGATCGCGAGGCATATACGCTAAGATGAGGTGTTTACCCACACTACTATGAACTGATAATAGAGGCTGTAAGATCCAACCCTTGTATCTCTCTCCCACTAGATATTTTAAATTAAAGGTTTTTAAGATCAAGAACAATAATAATGCTAGACACCTTGAAAACATAATCCTAATCTCATTAGAAATAAATTTCATAATCCTAGCATTAACTAGATAGCATATATATTCATGTATCTCCATACAAATTGTAACACATGAAAACACACTTTAATATACAGATCCAAGACATCCAAGGCATGTAACACATGCTAGAAAGATTGTATCACTTCCTTATATCAATAATTTGAATGCATATGAACCCATATAAATAAATAAAAAAAAAAATATATATATATATATATATCTTATCAATGCATTCAAAGAAGACAAAAGAATGATACATTAATTAAGATTTTGCATGTAAACCTATATATTATATATATATATATATATATATATATAATATAGTATATTGCTTCAATCTGTATATATATAAAAAAGGATACATAATGATTCATCCAACACATATATATAAAGGCTTATATATTCTTCAAATCTATATATCTATATATATTACTAAAAACTGAAGTGTAGCGTTTAATGCTGCTGCTCTTACGTTACGCCACATCAGCTGCCACGTCATTTTTTTTTTTTTGATATAATTTGTCCTACAATTTTAAAATAGTTTTTAAAATTTTCAGCCCTATAAATGTAGTCCACTACTTATTTATTTACTTCCATTATCACCCTATAATAAATTCAGCCCTCTACTTATTTATTTACTTTCACCATGTCATTATCCTATTTCTTTCCAATTTTTCCCTAATTTTTTTAACATTTACTTATTTTTTTTTAATATTTACACTTACTCCAACCTTTCTCTCTCTCTTACCTTTTCATCTCCCCCTTACCTTTTCATCTCCCCACTACCATCTACTTTAATATCACTTTTAATCTTTCCTTTCATCTTCTCTTATTTTGTCTCTTCTTATTCACACCATTTCACTATAAATTAGTCATTCTCTTCCATTCTTTGTATAGTTTTTTTCTCATAAAAAAATGTTCTCTCTCTCTCTCTCTCTCTCTCTCTCTCTGTTGATTTTTTTTTATTTTTTTATTTATTTTACTTTCATCTCTGCTTTAGGTTTATAATTCTTAACTAATTGCATAACTTTTTGGAATCAACGTTTGGTCTGTATGATGTCATTGATAAATCTTTGTTGTAGAAAGGATATGATGGTGAAATACTTCAGTTCCCTAAGATTGCTTGTAGCTGTGTTCAGCCTTGTACCTATAGAAGGCCAATGATGCTTAAAGTGTGCATGAAATCAAAGGCTATCGAGGAGAGAGATGGCCTCGCTGTTAAAGAAGATTTTGAGGTACTAATGCAACCTAAATTTGCCACTGCTATCATTGAAGAGGATGTAATTGTTATGGTTCATAGTAACTGACGATGCTTGAAGTGTGCATGAAATTAAAGGCTATAGGGGAGAGATGGCTTCGCTGTTAAAGATGATTTTAAGTTACTAATGCAACCTGAAATTGTCGCTGCTATCATTGAAGAGGATGTGATTATTACGGTTCATACCAACTGACCATGAATCATGTATATATCATGTATATGTTGTAAATGAAATACTAATATCACGTATATACTCTTGCAATTCTGCACAATTAATCTCTTTGTTTATGTGTCATTTCAGTGTTTTTTGAATATAAAGAATATCAACAATAATGATCTTATGGGAAAAGTTACATAAAATATTGAGTTTTTTATTTATTTATATTACAATCTACTAAAAATGCTTTTTAAATATTTAAAACCTTTCTATTTTTTATATTACTAGCGTGTTTAACAAAAAAATATAAATAGATTATTTACTTTATACATTCATCTTTGATGGTTTAACATTATATAAAATTGGCTAAAATGTAAAATTGTCCCTCTAAGTTTCACCTTTTGTCATTTCAGTCTTTTAAGTTTAAGTTTTGTCATTTCAGTCCTCTAAGTTTCATGTATAGTCAATTTAGTCTTCCGTTAGTCTTCTGTTAAATATTGCCATTAACTTATTAAAACCGTTTTGGAATTTTTTTTTTTTAATTTCAAAAAACTGAAAAACGTTATTTTAAATTTATCTATATTAAAAAAAAAAAAAAAAAAAAAAAAAAAAAAAAAAAAAAAAAAAAAAAAGAACCTAAAGGGTTCAGGGGAACGCCGTTGTTCCCCTAGCCCACTGAATATAAAAATCATCCCCAACCCCATAGTTTTCACAAATTTCAATTTTGATCTATTTTTAGGCCCTAACATATAGCAGCAATATCCTTTCCCAAGAAAATTAATTTGCAGCATAGTGCTTACAGAGACAGCTAGCATCTTCAATTGATTTATTGATAATAATGCTAACTAAAAGAAGGAACAGCAAAGCAATACAGAAGAAAAAAAGAGTCGGTGGAATGTTGACTGAGTTTTATTCTTTGGAGACTGGATTTTCTCGTCTCTTTCCTATGGCTTGGATGGCCTGCACATTCGTGCTCTCTTCTCCCTCTCGGCCTCTCTCTTTATCTCTTTCCCCCTCTGTCCCTCAAATTTCTCAGGTCAAGTGCTGCTAGGATACGGTGGGGTTGGAGATGATTTTTCATATACAGTGGGCTAGGGGAACGACGTCGTTCCCTGAGCCCTTTAGTTACTTTTTTTTCTTTTTTAAATAACGCTTTTCAGTTTTTTAAAATAAAATAAAAAATAAAAAATCCTAAACAGAGTTTTGGTAAGTTAACGGTAGCACTTGACAGGATGTTAACGGAGGACTAAATTAATAACACTTGAAACTTAGAGGATTGAAATAACAAAAGTCAAATTTAGAGGATTGAAATGACAAAATGTGAAACTTAGAGGGTCAATTTTGCATTTTTGCCTATAAAATTTTACCTTTACATATTTATCTACTTTAATTTAGATGTTTATAACTAAATAATATTATCAATGAAGAATAAAAAAAAAAACCAAAAATGATGTCTATACATATCTATACTATATATAATAATGGAGTTTTGTAATAAATTTTATAAAGTTCTTTATGCACTACATCTTTAGCATCTTTTCTTTTCTTTTTATTCTTTTTTTTTTTTGTTTTTATTTGCAATTCTTACTTTGTTCAACTTTTCATCTTCTTCAATTATTGTCTTTTCAGTTCAATATTTCATCCCCTCGAATAATTTTTTTTTTAATTTTCCTTTGATTTTCTTTAGATTTTAAAAAAAAAATTCCATTTTATCTTTTTCAATAGTTTCACTTCATTCAACCTTTCATCTACTTCCACCCTTTCTCTTCCATCTTAATTTTCATATAAATTTCTTCTTACTTCATTTACACCTCTCTCCCCTATTTTTTCCAAGTTATCCACGACAAAAAGGTCAATACTCTCTCTCTTTCTCCAATTTTGTTTCTCTTTTAGTTGATTTTTTTTATTGTTTCAACCACTTTTTTTTTTTCTACTAATAGTTCTTTTTGTTATTGCTGTATTATTCTTATTATTTATTTATTTCCATCTCATTACTAGAAAAAAAAAATGTAATTCAATTTTGGGATTTCATGATGAATGAGTTTGAGTTTTCATGGTCTCAAAACTATTCAAATATGTTTTTTCTTTTTCAAAATTGATTTAAATTGAGCATATATTTGATCATGTTTGCTATAAATTGCTTTATGGTTGCACTTCTCTAGATTGCAGGAATGTTACTTTCAATATGTTTGCCATAATGTTTTTTTGTCTGATAATTAACTTCAATGTGATGTTTTCCGTTTTGGTCTTTATTTTATAGTAGGCATGTTATTCATTTTTAACAAAGATAAATTGTTATTGTTCACCTTTTCTTATCGTTTCATATGTTGACCTAAATTTCATTTTTATCTTTGTTTTGTTTGTCAATTTCTTGACAGTTATCATCAATTAAGCCTTGCAATCACTGGAAGCTTTTTATTCAATTGAAGTTCATACCAATCAATTGGTATTTATTATTTTTTCTTAGAACCTTTTGAAGGAAAGGGGAATAAATTTGTTGTTTTTCTTGGGTGGTGCTTGATAATTTGCATTTTATGGTTCAACACACATTAGCTATATAAGATTTCTCTTTCCTTATATTAATAATTTGTTGTTTATTATTTCATTGGACTAATTGGTGTCCCAAAAATTGTGGGCCAATGGAAGAGAAAACAAAGTAGAGTTTAAAGCTTTAATTTTTTTTGTTGTATAGAACTTGGGGTGTAACAATTTAAATCTTTTTATCTTAATGAAACTCTAATTCTTCAAAGCACACCAACTTAAGTAGATTGTTGTGTTGTGGCTGGAATTTTTGTATTTTGGACCTTAGTTGGCCTATTTGGTTTACGAACAACTTTGGGGATTGTTTATATTTTGAGAAATTGTTTGGGAATTTAGGAGTGAGGAAATTCAAAGAACTGAATTCTTTTAAACTTCCATTAGTATCTAACTTTAAGCTAATTGTTATGCGAATGGGGAAACTAATTGGTTCTTGATTCTTAAATATCTATCTATAATATTGTGTACATGAACAACAGTTGGGTTTTTAGTTTTAGATTTTGGATTATGCTACTTTCTTTCAACTACTTGATTTTCTTTCTGGAATTGTCTCCTATTGAAGGTCTAGAATATTGTGTACATGAGTTTTAGACAAAACATGACAATACTCCTATACTTGAGTTTTAAATTTCATATTTTTCTATTTCTTTCCTTATTAAACATAATATGATATAGTTGATGTGATGCAATGAAGGTAGGAGCAAATGCTATTTTTGGGGCATAGCAGCTGATACATTATGATAATTTCCCATAGCCATTTAAACTTCATGACTTGGAATGCTAATAGCCATCTTCTCTAAGGCAAAAACAATTGGTCGAGTTCAATAAGTTTGTCACTAACTTTGACCACAACATCATGATAATATAAGTGACTCACACACTTACAATTCGTATATGCACTCTTTTGATTCTTTGTGAAAATTCAAAACATTGATAAAATGAATGTAATGGCAAGTAGGTGATTTGTATATAGACACGTTGATGAATGTGTATAGTGGACATGAGTAGAATCAATGGCATATGTTTGCGAATTTGGTCTTTGATGGAAATTAGTATAAGTGAGGGTCTGTTAAATTTTTACCTCTTTATCTCCACACTATTCTCTACTTGACTGTCTTTATCTTCCCACTACTCTCTACTTTAAGTATTTTATTTTAACTCTTCTTCTCCTCATTTTATTCTGTATAAATTCGATATCATTTCTTCCATTCAATCCATATTTTCCCCACAAAAAAATTGTAAATACTCTCTCTCTCTCTCCCTCTCCCTCTCTTGTAGATTTTTGTTCTTTCTTATAATTCTGATTAAGGTTGATGGTTTTTTATTTTTAAATATGTGTTTTGGTTTTTTATTTTTTATTTTAATTTCCCATTACAGAGTCTTCTCTCTCCCTTTTAAAGCTGTGGTTGAATTTTGATTTGGGTTAATACTTAGTTTTTTAGAAATAGGAATTTGAGTTTATGTCAAAACACATTCTACATGGTTATGAATTTGAATATACTTACCAATTTTGAGTAATAAATTATATAAAGTATGTTTTTTATTCCTTTTGTTTCATTTTAATTTTTGTTAAGATAACATTGTAATTTTGTGATGAATTTTTATTATTATGATAATCTCATTATTCCTTAAGGGTGCGTTCGTTTGGAAGGAAAATAGGGATGATGGAAAATAGGGTAGAAAATACTGTTTTCCACTGTTCGTTTGGGGAAGGAAAATAGGGAGGATGGAAAACTTGAGAGAACGTTTTCTCTCCGGGCACTCTTTTTTTTTTCCTTCCAAATCGGAAGGAAAATCTGGAGAGAAAAGTTCGATAGTAGCACTTTTACAAAAATACCCTCTTCCCACCTATTTTTTTCAACGTTTTTTTTTTTTCTTCTTTTTTTTCTTTTTCTTTCAAAGTTGACCTGAAAGTTTTTTTTTTTTTTTTTTTCTTTTCAATGTTAACAACATTGTTGTTGTTGTTTTTTCTTTTTTTCCTTTTCTTTTCAATGTTACTGAACAACGTTGGTTTTTTTTTTTTTTTTTTCTTCTTCAACGTTATTGAATAAACGTTGTTTTTATTTTGTTTTTTCTTTTCTTTTTTTCTTCTCTTTTCAACTTTAATTGAATAACATAGGTTTTTTTTTTTTTCCTTCTTCAACGTTACTGAACAACGTTGTTTTTGTTTTGTTTTTTTTTTTTTTTTTCTTTTCAACTTTACTGAACAATATTGTTTTTTTTTTTCTTTTCAACGTTACTGAATGTTGTTTTTTTTTTTTCAACGTGACCTGATCTAATTTTTACATTATAATAATATAAATTTATATATATGATGTGATAAATTTTATATTATTTAATGATTAGAAATAAATCTATTTCTTACATATTATATAATAAGAGTATAATATTCAATTTATAAAAATTACATTTTCCATCCTTTTCTTTTTCTCTCCAACCGAACACAAGAGTTTTCCATCCTCCCACTTTTCCACTCCCCCAACCGAACACACAAGAGGGAAAACTAAATATTTTCCATCCTCCATCCTCCCACACTTTTCCATCCTCCCACTTTTTCACTCCTCCAACCAAACAAACCCTTGAGATGATAAATTTGAATAATAAATTTGAAACTTATAAAGTTTAGTTGTACATCAAATATAATACACTACAACATAAGTTAGAAAAATATAGTTCATTTAAAAAAAAATATTAATCAAACATACAAAATATAATAGTATCATATATTTGTACTTTGTAGATATAAAAGGATGAAAAATACTTGTAGAAATTAAAAAAAAATAAATAATATTTGAAGTAAATGTTAATTTTTATATTATACTTCACTAAAAAAATATTTATATATTCCTATGCATCGCGTGGGTCTGCGGCTAGTGTTATATAATAGCCAAGCGATGCATGGACTTAAAATCACACACATGGTAGTTAACACATGACTGCTATACGGATTCAAAGGCATGCATCCAAGCCACAACATATGATTGATAACAATCATCATTTTGACTTTATATATATATATATATATATATATATATATATATATATATATATTCAATAAGGCAATCTGAATCAGTGCGTTTGTCCATTCAAATAAAGTAGTTATTGTCCGTCGACAATAACGATTCTCAACTGCAATTGATATTCAAAAAATGTATATACACGGCCATACATTGTTTTGAAGACAGAATTCCATATTAAAAGGAATTCACTTCACATCAACGCAAAGTCAATCTCCAAAACTAAATTATGAACGTGATCATATAGAACAATTACTGCAGATTCAAGAATCTCATAACATCAAGAAAATGATTTTCTTTGATTCTAAAACTCAAACACATGTTATACAAACATGAGATGAAAACCTAGCTCTGATACCAATTGTTGAAGAATCTGATTTTGTATTTCATACAAAACACACAGCGGAAGCAACAAAAATGGATCTATTTCACTCATGATTGATAACATGCATTATGTAAATTTCAGAATTTAAGAACGAGATTGCGTACATTAGTGCGGTGAAATTTAAAACAAAATATTAGAAGTACTTGGGAACATTTTTAATCTTCACTCCAATTCCACTTTGCGCCCAAGGAGTGTGGTCTCTCAATCCGTTTCTAAGGGAGAATAATTGAGTAGCTTCACTCGCACATACACACCACTTCACAATGATATCTCTTTTTTTTTTTTTCTCTAAAAAAAATTTTGTATGTTTCTCCCTTTATAACTAACTGATTATCTAATTGGGCTGGCCTATTGGGCCTTTTCAATTGGGCTTCAGTGTATGGCTTGGAGTGGGACCAAAAGGGACCAATAAGACACTAGCTCCAATGGGCCTTGGGCTTTTCTATCAACTCTTGACAAGCCCAAAATTACCATTAACTATATTTAATATCACTATATAAATATAATTGTACTCTAGGCCTTATTAATAAATTATATCCCAAGACTTTATTATACATGCAACCTCTTCATAAAATATTCGTAGTAATACAAAGTCATGAATGTAGACTGCCACTTTGTTAATTACTACATCTTAATCCTTGAGTACCCGGTATAATCCTTTTAAGTTATTCATCATATATTTATGAAATCCAATTCCATAAATATATACTTTACTATATCCTTACTAAAGTGGTTAGGCCTAACACTCTAAATAACCAAACTCATTAAACTTATCTCAAGGGAATATTTTATATCTCCATTAAGAGATTATAAATTCCATCTTGAGAATATATGTTCCATCAATACTAAATCTGGCTATCCAACATACTGAGGTTTTGATCGTGACTTTAGATCTCACTCCTGATATATCAAAACAATCTACATCTCATAATCAGGTCCATTATTCTCTCAGGATTAAGAGTTCATGCAAATAGAAGTCGTGAGATTTATTATTCATTTGACAGTCGTTAGGAAAATAATAAATCTCACAGCGGTCCAGTTCAATATGTCTTAACTCTTAAAACATATGTTGCCAAACAGCAGGTCCTGGAGCTGAAGACAGAGTTAGAGAAGGCCAAGGAGGGGGCTAGGGCGGCCCAGGCAGCGGCGGAGGCCTCGGAGCAGAGGTCTTATGACCTCGGCATCCAGGAGACTGAGGCCCGCCTAACAGAAGAGCTTGCTGGGGTTTGCAGGGAATACTGCCAGGAGGTATAGGCCGAGGCCCTGAACCTAGCTAGAGTTCCTGCCACCTCAAATATGAGGAGGGACGAGAATGTCTACTACTCTAAAGACCTTAGAGAAGTTCCTACAGCACCTTTGGGCCCTGAAGTTGATGCTGTCGTTGCAGCAACTGTGACTGGGTAGCTGCCTAGCCCTCAAGTCCCTCTTCCCCTTCCTAGTCTTTGCTTCCATGATCAAGACAAATAATCTTAGTTGATATGTTATAGGCTTCGTAGATGAAATGTCCAATTTCATCACCGACTACGAACTATAATTCTGAGTTTACAAAGAACTTGTGATTTATATCTTCCGTGACTAAATCACATAAATCACATACTATGCATCTCATGGACTATATGATAATGTCCAAATATTCATGTTACCATTATTTTATATAAAAATAAAACTACTTTATTAATCATAACATTAAGTCATACATAATGTCATACATAACATCATACAATAGGATTTAAGGGCACATATCCTAACAGTTTGACACTCATCATGAGTGAGTTTTGACATTGTATTACTGAAGTAGCTGTAGCTGATTTCTTATGCATCTGAGAATTGTCGAGTGAATCACCATGGCTGAGGTAGTCCCAATACTGCTGGGAGTGTCCCATTCTCCCTAAATGTAGGCTTGTTGACTTCTTCCATTATCAATGTGGAACTCAAACTTCGAGGGAATGCTCTAAGTCGATTGCAAGATTGTCAGATGATCTTGCAAAAAAATTGCGACTGTGGCTCTTGCTAAAGCTCAAGATGCTACCGTGACTATCGTCTGGACGTCCATTCAAATGGAAGAGACTGTGAGAAAAAAGCTGCCCGAGTGTGGCATTTTCCATGGTCTCTCAATCACTTTTGCAACGTGGTGAGATTTTTAACTGAAGGGTGTGAGGATTCACGTATCAAGAAACCCAAAGACATCCCAAGATACTTGGAGAAAGAAAGGATTTTTTTTAGGAAGACTTGAAGGAACCACCTAATCTACCCGAAGGTGAAAGAAGATTTTCTGAGGGAAACCCAAAGGAAACACCTAAACTACCCGAAGGTGGAAGAAAGCTTTTTCTGAGGAATACTCGAAGGGAAAAATTACTAAGGAAAGCTAAAGAAACCAAGCTCAAGCTAGTTGATCTTGTTTGAGAGATGTTGGGTTCTCTTTACCCTTTTAGGATGCTTTGACAATAGTTTGCAAGTTGTAAGAATCAATCCCAACCCCGGTTGAATTCCTCTCCTAAACTTGTAGTAGCTAGTCTTCATGGATAATGTGGGGGAGATGGAGTTGGAGGTGGATTTTTAGCAGTTTTATGGTAATGAGACCACTAAAAATTTGCCCAAGTATCATATTGAAAGCACCTAAAGGCTCAGCCTTCTTCTAGTCCATATGAACATCTTGTGGATTGCTAATCCCACTGTAGACACTCGATTTTGCACCCATAATTTAATCAAGGAAGATGACTAGAGTGACCATTTCTTATAATCTCAAAACAGATCCTATATAATATCTTGACACATTTGAAACGGTTTATTAGGAAAAAAAATTGTCACATAATATAGGGAATTATATTAAGGAAATTGAATATGAAAAAAATTAGCAACATTTTTGCTGCCATAATGGGTTTGGAAAAGCCTGGATCATAGAGAGTAAGATTGTTGTTATGGATTTGTTGTCATAATCAATAATTATCAATATTAAATATTAAATAAATTTGTTTAAATGGAAAGAAAATAATGTTTTTTAAGGATGTATGATATTTGTTTCAATGTATAAAGCATTGTAATCAGTCAAAAATGGTATAAATGGAATGATAAAGTTAAGGAGTAATATTGGTAATTTATGGACATGTATTTAAGAAAAAAAAAAAAAAAAAAGTGGGTTTGGATTAGGTCCAATGCTTCCAGTGCACTAATCAATACCCATTAATCTTGCCCCAATACCTCCAGTTTTCAGAACTTTTGTCCATTTCATAGCAGTGTCAGCTACCATATCCTGATGAAAGCAAGAAAAGAACACATCAGTTGAATCCATAGCACAAGCCTCCTTCCATTTCCTTGGTCACTCAAAAAAGACTTCAATATTAAAAATACATACATTTGTCCATCAATTTAGCGTCTGAAACAAAGACCAGCAAAAACAAAAACAAGCCTCCAATTCATGGTTCCTAGCTTCCAACAACAATTTTTTCTTTATAAGGAGTCAATTTCCAAAATCGGGCACCTGGGACATTCTGAAAATGTTTACAACCAGTGATATATATATTAGGCCATTAGCACATCCCACTCCTTCATCCTCTTAGAAAATTTCAACAGTTCCCACTTCAAACTTAAAATCAAATCAAAGTCTCATGCTTTTCTTTGAGCTAACCTGTAATCCAAATCATCTTTAAAATATATAACAATAGTCATTTGGCTGAAGAAAAATTTTAAAAACCCAGTTTCGTTCTAAAAAGCTTTCAGTAATTAGCTCAAACCTATGCTCAAATTATCAAACTCAGTTGGCCAAAACATACGTACATTATATTATATTCAGTGACTTTCACCATAGTAATCCAAGAAAGAAATAACAGAGAGAAACCAAACCCAGATTGCATTACCTCAGTCGGGGGAGACCGGAACCGGAGCTTAACGAGTCCAATTGACGACCCGGAATGCGGATTCATCATTTCGGCCTGGATATCAGCGTCTGACATCTTCCACAAATCGGAAGGCCGGAGATCGGACTCATCACCAGAGGACGTGGGTTTCTTGCCCCACTCCTTCCAGGCCTCGTCCTCCTCATTGTCGACAATGTCGTCAAGATCGTTCGTTACTTGGATCCTTCGCTTCCCCGCGCCGGCTGCCTCGGCGTGGCGGACCGGTTTGAGGTTTTGAGAGAGGAGGAAGGGGAGAATGAGGAAGAGGAGAATGGTTGTGTATTTCGCCATGAATTTGGGGGGTTTTGTGAGTGAGTGTGAAATTGAAAGAACGAAAACATGGGGGTATTTGTGTTTTAGGGTATATATATAGGTTCTGAAAGGGTCCCAGATATTTAGGTTTGTTCAGTAAGTATTTGAAATACGTGTATGTAAAAATATACATAAAAATATGTATAATGTTGTTTAAAAATTTAAAAAAAAAATGTTACTCAAACAACCACACCAAACCGCCCCTTAAATACTGAAGAGTTGAGACTTAGGGTCCGTTTGGATACCGCTGAAACTGAAAACTGAAAATTGAAAACTGAAAAACACTGTAGCAGAATAATTTTTAAATGTGTAAATAGTGTAGTGGGACCCATTTTTAATTAAAAAATTGCTGAAAAGTGGTATTTTGTGGGTCCATGAACAGTAAAAAAGAGAAGAAAAAGTCAAAAGTTGCGGCTACTGTTCATGAACAGTAGCCGCACAGTACCGCACAGTAACATTTGGGGGCTGAAACGTGCGCTCTTCCGGGGGAAAGAAAAAAAAAAAAAAAAAGAAGGAAGACGCGTTCCGCTATCCAAACGGAGGCTAAGAGTGATATAGGGTCGGGCCAAGTCAGGTTGGGTTCACTGTGACCTGTAACCCAAACAGATAGAAATTGGGTTTGCCTAGCTGAAACCTAATCAACCTGAAAATTCAAGTAGGGATGGCAATGGAAAGAAGCGAGTTTGAAGGATGGGGTCTTCGCCCCCGCCTCTCATGGTTTTGTCTTACCTCGTCCCTGCCTCGCTCCGCAAGATGGGAAAAATTTTCTTACCCCATCCCCGCCCCTGCCCCGCCCCACCCTATAAAACTCTACTTCTTATTAATTTGCCCACTACTATTACAGTTGTTTTTAATAAAATTTGTTTCCTTAATAAAAATATATTTAAAATTACAAATATATTTATCCCATCATATCAAACTAATTTTTAGCAAAAATTGAATAATATTATTAAAATGTTTAACAAGACAATATCACAACAAAAACAAAAATCTCAAAATACAAAATCAAGGATTCAATAATATATAAATTTGTTTATAATTAAGACAAAAGAAAATGCTAAAATTGGTACTTTATTTCCAACCTTGCTAAAGAAAAAAAAAACAAAAAAACAAAAAGTCTTGTTGAGTTGAATAAAATAAGTTGATGATATGTTTTTTAAATATTAGGATTTTAGGATATGAAAAATTTACAATTTAACCATTATCAATGCAGAGGGGGGGGGAGGCGGGAGGCGGGACGGATCTAAAAAGTCTAAATCCATCCCCGCCCTGCCCCGTGGTGTGGGGTTAAAATCTTGCCCCATCCTTACCCCATCACCCTTGCAAGGCAAGGAAAACCCACGTGGGGTGAAGCGGGGAAGGCGGGTCAAGCAGTGGGGAAAAATTGACATCCCTAAATTTAGATATATTATCGAGTCAATTTTATCAAGTCTCAGGTTAGACAATTTTTTTTTTTTTTTTTACAAGTTTGACAAGTTGGAAAGGTTTTTTGTACTCAACCCCAAAAAATTACTTACTATATTACTCAGACTTACCATTTAAAAGTTGTCATGGTTCTATCATTATTTTTAAGCTTCCATGTTGAAAGGATCTCCACTTTTTATGATAATAAATATTAATGTCTTTTTCTTTATCAAGTTAATGTATGTATGTGTTTAGGCAATATTTTTTTTGAAATTATTTTACTAATTTAGTGATTGACATTAATGTGAAAAGTTAAATTCAATAATTTATTTATTGTCATATAGGCTTAATGGTCGTGATTTCTTGATTAGGCAACAGATTTTTATAATTTATTTTTTCCTTGTGTACATCTTGACCCGATTCTCATTGAATGAGAATAAATTTTACCATTTTTGTTTACATCAATACTAGGGCTTAGTTTGGAAATATACTTTCCAATAATAAATAAGATCCTTGGTATAATTAGGACAAAAAAAAAAAACTTTTTAAAACAACAATTTGACTTTAGAGTTATTCCTTTTTTGTGAAGTCCAATTAGTTTATCATCATTCTAAACTTCATTTGGATGGAAAGTATTTTCACTATTAGTATCATTTAGGAAATTATGCTACAATAAACCACATTACGCTAAAAATTATATTTGGAAATATAGCAAGAAAAGATTATTACAATTTAAATAAAAGCAATACATAAAAAAAAAAATGATATTGAAAGTTACGGAAAAGATAAAAAAAAAATAATAAAAAAGATTAGTTGGGTCGGGTTGGACCCAAGATCAACTCGAACTTGAGACAGGCCCGAATATTGGACCAGAACTCAACCCAAGCATTCATCCAATCCACCCAAGACCCTTCAGGTCAGGTTGGTCGGGTGGGTTAGGTTGGCTAGGTCTATGCTCAAACCTAGTTAAGGCATGTGTGATATGAAAATCTTATTTACATCAAACTTTAAATACCAAATCTCTTATTTAATGACAAAAAAAAATCTTATTTGACCACAAAAATCTTCATCAATTGTTGAGTTGAAGCATATGTGACATAAACCGTTTGATTGATCATTCACATTAGCTTTATGCAAAAGTCACAGTCTATTTTAGAATAATAACTTTTCCTTTTCGTTATGCATTTTTTTAAAGAAAAGTGTTACGTCTACAACGATTTTACAACACTTTTTCTACAATCATAAGTGGTAAGTTATTACTGATTCTAATTTCAACTCATCTCTGAAATTAATTTTTTGCCCATCAGTAACAACCAGCCACTTATAATTTGTTGCAAAAGTGTTATGAAAATGTTGTGAACAAAAAATTTCTCTTTTTCAAAATACTGACTTCTAATTATTTATTTTATACTATATTTTATTAAAATATCAATTTTTATTATTATTTTTAATTGTTTCAATAAGGACATGATTTTGCGTTCCGGCCCAAAAGTGAATGAACCAGCCCAAAAGACCCAACAACAATGAATTTGTAGAGAGTGGGAAAAGAAAGCTAAGCTAGATTGGATTAGACAATCAGCAGGATAAGCTAAGAGCACAAGAAGAATAAAACGAAAGATCTAAGTGCAATAAACTATCATCAGCAATAGTCCAAGGAGGTTAACTTCAGTATTCACTATTTTTAGTTTAGATACAAGCTCAATTCTTCCTTTTTCCTTCTTTTTTTTTTCTTTTTTCTCCTCCCTTTCTAAGAAGGATTCCTTCACATTATATAGTTCTTTCCAGATCATCTACACCCTACACTTGTCGATTATTTAAGTTTCTACTTGAGTGTGCGTCCCATCATGTATCTTCTTTGGCCTTCTGTGAGGTGCGGTGGCCAAGATTACACTATTCAGGAGTCTTCTCCACATAAATGCGGTCAGAAGAGTAGGTGCAGAACATTTAATGTGATAGTGGCAGCCTTTCCTTAGATATTTTGGGGAGATACATCCTTCAGTGTTAGGATCACTCCTCGGATCGTCCTTATCTATCCCAAATGTAATGGGTTACGATCTAGGATTCTACGCATTCATTTGCTTCTCCTCGAACTTGGCCTCGTCCTCAGACAGGGCTAGAGGTTCAGTGCACGATTTTGGACCTTTAACCCTACAAGGCCCAATACATGATCTTGGGGTCTTAACCTCTTCACGGCCTGATACATAGTCTTGGGCCCCTATCCCCATAATAGCCCCTCAAAACTCTAGTTTTTCCCTCTTATCCAAGGAGAAAAAGTGGAGTTTTGACTTTCCAGAGACGTGTCAGTTCATTTCTTTACTAACACGTGTTAGATTACCGTCTCGCGCACCTCGCAAGCGTTATTAATGCTTCGGAGTTCGCGAAGCGTTATTGATTACTCCAGGCGGCGCTATGTCGCGTCCATCCAACGGTGAGAGACAAATCTGATGGTGGGCATTTCACTTTGAATTTTGAGCGGGACAATTCCCACTTCCTCTATAAATAGCCACCCGGGGAAATCATTTCTTCTCACTTCTTATATTTTCAACCTCTCAAGAAATTTTGAGCGCGCTCTCCTTAAGGTCTCCTACATATACAGACTTCTCAAGTTCTCCTTTTTCTTTTCAACAAAACCTACCTTACCCTCTTAAGAATCGGAAGGTTAATGTTCTTATTTTTCGTAAGTGTTGAAGCGTGAGTTTGCTTTCTGTAGTTAATCTTCTCCTCAGCCAAACCCCTCAGCCCTGTAGACCTCATTTTCTAGATAGCCGATTGAATTACTTCCCCTTGAGTCAATCCATATAGGTAGGTTCATGGAGTTAGTGGATTCCCCCATAAAAATAGAAATTTTTAAGAGCAAATACCAAATTCCCCGGGAAGTAGGTCTGCGATATTGTCATCCAGACCAAATAGATTTGGATAGAAGAGAGGGGGAAGTTGTCATTCCTGTGATAGCCTTCATAGAGGGAGGAATGACGCTCCCTTTAGGTAGGATCACTCGCGATTATCTTTTTCACCACAGGCTGTGCCCTCAGCAGTGTGCGCCCAACGTTTTCAGGATTTTAGGTAGTATCGATGCTTTAAATAGGCATCTAGGATTAGGGCTCACCTGGTATGATGTGGTACACCTATACGAGGGCTACTCACAAACCGACGAGGGGTATTACCTCAAGTCCCGCTCGCCCGTCATTAGACTCATTTCCTGCCTTCCTACATCTAATAAAAATATGAAAGATGATTACCTAATAGCCTCTGGAGCGTGGCATGATGGAGTCCACTGCCCTGTTAAGGAGGGGGACCCAGGTGGGAAACCTCTAAGTTAGGTTTTTTAGTTAAAATCTTAGATTCTTTAGTGTTAGCTATGCCGTCATTTCCTTTCTATTTTTATTGTCTTTTGATGATGCATCTTGACTCTCTAACTGTTTGCTTCTCATCGGTTTTGCAGATAAAAACATAGTAGCTCCTCGGCTCAGCCATACAAACGTCTCAGCCCTTATTTTTCTGCTTTGGGCGGAGATTTTTGTGAATGAAGAAGGGCAACTGTGCGCTGTCCACAAGATCTTGGATTTCGAACCTATTTCAAGGTCATTGCAAGAAATTGGCAACAGCATAAGGGCCGGCGATTCTTGGATCAACAGGATCGACGTGTCGAAGCCAAACTTCCTTGCTCCTCGTGACCTTCCTCCGGTTGTGCTTCCGATTCCCTAGGGCGTTCCATTACCCGTAGCTCCTCTTCAACAAGTTCCATCAGGAGTAGTGGCGGTAGCCGAGGACGAGATTGCCTTATCTCGTCTATCTATGAAGGAGGAGATAGACCGATTTCGTTTCGAGGAGGAAGAGGATCTGACACTCGGGCCAGCTCAATCTCCTGTCCCCGAGAGTGAGACCGGCGACCGCTCAAGCGTACACGCGCCCGCGGCAGTGGTAACCTGTCTGGACAGCACGTCCGAAAAGGAAATAGCCTCGAATCAAAAGGGAAAAGGCCTGAAGGAGCTTTTGGCAGGAAGGGCGAAATAAGGGACTTTAAAGGAAACCCCCAAATCCAAAGTTCCTCATTCGCTTCCTCCTCCCCCAGTTGACCTAGGTCTAAAGGCCAATCCAGATTTGAAGAAGAAAAGGCCGATTGTGAACCTCGAGGAGGGGGAGATTGGCCAACAAAAGGGGGCCAAGCAACAAAAAACAGCTAAGGAGCCTAGGGACAGAAGGTCCTCCTCCGTGGACAGCCGAGAAGACCAAAACAGAGCTAACGTGTGCATAGCATCGCGCATTTGGTCCTCTCGGCTGGAGGTTGATGGCGCAGCCATAACCTGGGACGCTTCGGTCCGAGAGTATAGGAGGGGCCAGGTCGCCCATATGGTCGAGGCGTTAGAGCAGCCGTTCCTTCTACCTAAAGATATAGAGGTGGTGAGGAACCTGAAGCAACATGACCTCTTCTTGTGCTTGAAGAGGGACCTGGCCATGGTGAGCCTCAGGTTTCTTATTCTTTGTCTGCGCGAACTTTTCTCTACTTGTACTTTACTAACATGATCATATCATTTTTGTGCAGATCACCCAAGAGGTTTTTGTTGCCGAGGAATAGGTGAAGGGCACTCGGAATGAAGCAAAGAACGAGATGCTTCTCTGTCACGATGCAGAGAGGGCCTTGGGGGCGGCCAAGGCCGAGAATAAAGAACTTTCCTTAAAGCTAGTGGCTGAGGAAAGAGAAAGGAAGAGTGTTGAAGCGGGTTTCAAAAACGTTGAAGCTCAGGATGAGGATCAGCGCAAGCTGCTATATCAGACGGAGTTGGAGCTGGCAACTTCGAGGCAGCTTGTGCTAGAGCTGAAGGAGCAGCTGCAAAGAGCCAAGGAGTCTGTGCAATTGGCCAAGGAGGCATCCGAGGCTAAGAAGCAGGCATCTTACTAGCTCGGGGTCGAGGAGACGCAGGCTAGATTGGCCGAAGAGCTGGCCGAGGCCTACAGGGAGTTCTACGATGCGACGTTGGATGCAACTCTCAACGCCGCAAAAGTCCCTGCAGATTCGACCCTAAGGCGCCCCGAGAACGTGTACTACCATCCTCATATCCGTGCGGTTACAGATGACCCCCTCTCGGAAGCCCCAGATGCTGCTAAAGCCACAGAGGCCGAGGTCAAGGATGTGGACTCCATGGTTCCTGATGCAACTGCAAAAACGAAAGAAATGGAGGCAGAGGCTAAAGGTGGTGAGCTAAGGGCCAAGGATGCTTCCATCACTCAGCCAAGCCAAAAAGAGGACCCTCCTGTTCCCGAGGCTTAGCACTTAGGATTTTTTATAGTTTCATTTCCTTTTTTTGACTTTGTAATGGATGTATGCATTTGCAGAACAAATATGTAACTTTTCTTTCTGTTAATGAAAGTATATTTTGTAACTACTATGTTTCGTGTTTTATTCTTTGCCATCAAGTTCATCCAAGTAACGTAGGTAATTGTTAATGTGATTTCTCAAGTTTGTTTTTCAAGTAATCCGGGGATGTAAGTGCAATTACATAACACGACTTTAATCGCAAAAGTGCAATAAGACATTTACCTAAGAATTTGAAAAATGGTGGAGAGGTGCCAGGATACTTAGAAATATTTCTTGTGACATTAGTTTTTCCCAAAGCAAGTGACCCGAGGAGGCCTGGCGTAAGGAGAAATTGCCAAATGATATGATGCTAAGTGTGATAAGGTGCTTGATCTGAGGGTCTATTTGCCACATAGGGAAAGTTTTTGCAGTATTAATTTTTCCAAAGCAGGTGGTCCGAGGGGCCAGGAGTAGCTTAGGATCTATTTAATACTTAGAAAAATTATAGGTAGTATTAGTTTTTCCAAAGCAGGTGGTCCGAGGGTCTAGGCGTAGCTTAGGATCTGTTTAATACTTAGAAAAATTATAGTATTAATTTTTCCAAAGCAGGTGGTCCGAGGAGCCAGGCGTAGCTTAGGATCTGTTTAATACTTAGAAAAATTATAGGTAGTATTAGTTTTTCTAAAGCAGGTGGTCCGAGGGGCCAGGCGTAGCTTAGGATCTGTTTAATACTTACAATATTAAAGTGATTAATCGTCATACACTATGTAATGAACATAGATATAATAAAGTGTATTTTTATTAATAATAGTACATTTTCAGGTTATTTACATTCCAAGAGTGCAGTACTGCCTAATTCTCTAAATCTTCCAAGTAGTATGCACCTATTCCGGCTACAGATGTGATTTGGTACGGCCCTTCCCAATTGGGTCCTAGTTTGCCCCAGACCGGGTTCTTCACAGAACTGACCACTTTCCTCAACACCAGATCTCCAAGCGCTAGAGGCCTTAACATCACGTTAGCATCGTACCCTTGCTTAAGTTTATACTGATAATAGGCCAATTGGACCGTGGCATTTTCCCTTCATTCATCAATCAGATCCAGACTTCTCTCCAACAAGTTATTGTCATTGTTCAGAGTGAATGAGCTCGTTCTTAGTGTAGGGAACCCAGCTTCCAACGGGATGACAGCTTCGGCCCCATAAGTTAATGAAAAAGGGGTTTCACCAGTGGACCTCCGAGGTGTAGTCCGATATGTCCACAGCACATGTGGTAGTTTCTCGACCCAGCTTCCTTTGGCATCATCTAACCTCTTCTTGAGTCCGCTCATGATGACCTTGTTTACAGCCTCGACTTGTCCGTTCCTTTGAGGATAGGCCGGGGTGGAATACCGATTGGTTATCCCTAGCCCGCAGCAGTATCTCTGAAAGGATTTGCTGTCAACTGAAGACCATTATCCGAGATAAGGGTATGGGGGACTCTGAACCGGGTGACAATATTTTTCCAAACGAACCTCTTTATATCTGCATCCCGTATGTTGGCCAATAGCTCTGCTTCAACCCACTTAGTAAAGTAATCTGTGCCGACCACCAAATATCTCTTGTTTCCTACAGCCTTGGGGAAAGGGCCCACAATGTTCAAGCCCCACTGGGCAAAGGGCCATGGGCTGGATAGAGGATTGAGCTCTCCTCCAGGTTGATGGATGTTAGGGGTGAATCTTTGGCATTGATCACACTTCTTTACATAAACCTGGGCTTCTCTGTGCATATTGGGCCACCAGTACCCTTGGGTGAGAGCTTGATGAGATAAAGATCTTCCCCTAGTGTGGCTGCCACAAATTCCTTATGTAGCTCTTCCAAGAGAATCTCAACTGCTTCAGGATGTATGCACAACAGGTAGGGTCTGGAGAAAGATCTTTTGTACAACTTCTAATCCTCAGACAACCAAAACTGAGGAGCCTTCCTCCGTATCTTATCTGCTTCCAGCTTGCTCTCAGGCAGGATGTCATCTTTGAGGAATTGAATAATGGGGTCCATCCAGGTAGGGCCTACTTTTATCTGATGAATGGATAACACTTCCCCTCCCGACCCACAAGGTTTCATGAGGTCTTCCACAAGAATTACTCTAGGTAGACTCTGTGCCGAGGAGGTTGCTAATGTTGCAAGCGCGTTTCGCAGTGTATTTCTTCTTCTAGGAATGTGTATTAGATTGAAAGAATCAAAACCGGATTGCAAATGTCTAACCTGGCTTAGATATTCTTGCATTCTAAGGTCCCGAGCCTCCATATCCCCTCGAAATCAACCTACAACCAGTCTAGAGTCTAAGAATATGTCCACGGTCTTTCCACCCATCTTCTGAATCATAATCATCCCTACCAGGAGGGCTTCACATTCTGTTTCATTATTGATGGCCGAGAAGCCGAGTCTCAACGATTTTTCAATCGTGATGTTTTCGGGAGAGATCAGGACTAGCCCCACTCCAGATCCTTTGAGTTTTGAAGCGTCGTCAACATAGACTTTCCATGATGATGCTCCTTGTATAGAGGCTACACCAACTGAATTTTCATCCATGCGCAGTTTCTCCACGTCCTCTTCTACCGGGGTCTTAACGAACTCGGCAACAAAATCGGCCAGGATTTGCCACTTCACAGAGGTGCGAGGAATGTACTTGATGTCATAGGCTCCCAACTTCGTTCCCCATTTCGCGATCCTCCCCGTATAATCAGCGCTTCAAAGTAAGGCCCTGAGTGGCAACTGGGTCAGGACAACAATAGTGTGGGACTGGAAATAATGAGGCAGCTTGCGTGTGGCATGGACCACAGCTAGAATGGCCTTTTCCAGTGGTAAATATCTGACCTCGACTTCATGCAAGGTTTTGCTGACATAATACATAGGCCTCTGTACGCCATTATCAACTCTTACCAGCACCAAGCTTACCGCATGGGCGGCCACTGTGATGTAGGCCAAGGCACACTCCTCAATCCACTCATAGTCCTTCCATTTGTTCAATAGTTGGTAAAAAGGCCTGCATCTGTCTTCCGACCAAGATATGAATCGGTTCAGGGCAGCGGTCATCCATGTCAATCTCTGTACTTCCTTGGGATTCCGAGGTGGTTGCAGGTTGTTAATTGCCTTGACCTGACTTGGGTTCACCTCGATTCCACAGTGAGTGACCATATAGCCCAGAAATTTCCCAGACCCCACTCCGAAAGAACACTTGGAAGCATTGAGTCGCAGCTTGTGTCTTCTTAGGACTTCAAAGATGAACCTGAGGTCCCCGACATGCTCGGCCTCTTTTCTTGCTCTTGACCACCATGTCGTCAATATAGATTTCGTTATTCTTACCTAGATGTGGCTCAAACATCCGCGTCATCATCCGTTGATAAGTGGACCCTGCATTCTTAAGTCCAAACGGCATCGCTTTGTAATGGTAGTTTCCAATGGGGGTGACAAAAGCCGTTTTCTCCTGGTCTTTCGAGGCCAAAGGTATTTGATGATAGCCCTGGAAAGCGTCCAGGAAGCTCATCCGAGGGTGTCCCACAGTTGCATCCACCAACTGGTCGATCCGAGGCTTGGGGAAAGGGTCCTTTGGGCAGGCCTTGTTCAAGTCTGTGTAATCTACACATACCCGCCATTTGCCGTTCTTCATCTTCACCATCACAGTGTTAGCCAGCCAGTCCGAGTAGACCACTTTTTTAATAGCCCATGCCTTCTTAATTTTTGCGACCTCCTCCTTGACGGCATCAGAGTGATCTTTCGAGGAGCACCGAGGCGGCTGCTTTTTGGGGGTAATAGAGGGATTAACGTTCAGGTGATGGCAAATGAAGCTCGGATCTATCCCCGAAGCTTCATAGGCGCTCCAGGCAAATACGTCTATGTTCTGCCTTAGGAATTGCACTAACTCTTCCCTCTCTTGGGGAGGCAGCTGAGCGTCGACTTGAAAAAACCTTTCTGGGTCTTCATCAATGACGACTTTCTCCAATTCCTCGCATTCTACCCCGTCGGCCTCGCCACCAGAAATTGAGGCCTTAGACTCTAACTGCTATAATTCTTCACTGGCGAGAGCCGAGGACTCTGGCTCGGGTCTGTGGGCTATGGCGGCCACCAGACACTGCTTGGCCACAAACTGACTTCCAACCAGCTCCTCAACCCGATCCCCGGACGGGTACTTCACCTTGAGGTAGAGAGTGGATGAGACGGCCCCAAGAGCATGGAGCTAGGGCCATGCCACGATAGCAGTGTATGGGGAGTAGGCATCCACCACAATGAAGTCCACCTTCACCACCTTTGAGTCGGCTTGAACCAGCAGTCTGATCTGTCCGCGCGGAATGACGACCTTTCCATCAAAACCGACCAGAGGTGAATCATAATTGGTCAGATCTTCTTGTTTGAGATTGAGCCCCTTGTAGAGATCTGGATACATGATCTCGGCCCCGCTACCCTGGTCCACCAATACTCTCCTAATGTCATAGCCACCAATCCTGAGGATTACGACTAGGGCGTCATCATGTGGCTATATAGTTCCGGCCTTATCCTCGTCCGAGAAGCTCAATGCTGGGTGAGCTTCTGTTTTGGCCCTTTTAGGCTCAAGTCCGGAGACCTCGGCGTACGGACCAGCAATGGACATCACTCTGGAGGGGCAAGATCCTGTTCTACCTGGTGCGGCTAGAATAACGTGGATAGTGCCCAAAAGGGGCCTAGAATATGTGCCGCCTTGAGCCCCTGAAGCTGCCTGATTCCCCAGCCCCCCGAGTTGGGTCAAAAATTGTTTGAGCTTGCCCTCTTGGATCAACTGCTGAAGGTGACCTCACAAGGTCCTACAATCTTCGGTCGTATGACCCCACTCCTTGTGATACTGGTAATGCAGACTCTGATTGCGCTTCGCAGGGTCTCCGATCATTTTGCTCGACCATCTAAAGTATGGCTCATCTTTGATTTTTTTCAAGATTTGATGTACTAGTTCCCGGAATAATGTGTTAACAGCCTGAGTACTGAAGCTCCAAAATCTCTCCGAGGGGCGATTGTTGTTGTAACGATCCAACCTGAAATTCCTCCTCTCCTGAGGGATAACCTTACTTTTGCCTCTTTCCTGTTGTTGGTCCTCCTCAACTCTTTTATACTTGTCAATCCGGTCCATGAGTTGGCGTACGTTGGTAACGGGTTTTCCGGTCAGGGACCTTCTTAAGCCGTGCTCGGCGGGCAGGCCGACCTTAAAGGTTCTGATGGCCACATCATCAAAATCGCCCTCTATCTCATTAAACATCTCCCAGTACTTGTCCGAGTACATTTTCAACGTCTCTCCCTCTCACATGGAGAGGGACAACAGGGAGTCCAGAAGCCGAGGGACTCGGCTGCATATGATGAAACGGGACCCAAAAGCCTGGGTAAGTTCTTTAAAAGAGTCAATGAAACCTGCTCTCAGACCATCAAACCACCTCATCGCCATAGGCCCCAAACTGGACAAGAACACCTTGCACATCAAAGACTCATTCTTAGCGTACACCGCCATTCTCTGATTGAAATGGCTGACGTGCTCAACAGGGTCTGTACTGCCGTTATAGATAATGAACGTGGGCTGGTTAAACCGTCTAGGAAGTCGTCCCCCCTCGATCTTGGTTGTAAAGGGGGATTCAGAGATTCGGTTCACCGTCTTGCTCATTGCATCGTTTCCTAGGCCCCTCGAAGACGAGCCTCCACTCTTGCGTTCTCGACGATAGTCCTTCTCGTACGAGAAGGTTTCACTTGGAGGCGATCTTGACCTATGTCTATACTCGTTATCCCCCTCACCATCAGAAGAGAGATTAGAGACGGAGGGACTTCGCCTCCTTCACTCTTGGCGCAGCTTCCTCTTCAGGTAGTCAATCTTTTTCAGCATGACCTTGGCACGTTCATCATAAGATGCATGGCTACCACCCCTAGAATGAGTATCATCGGTGTGGGTGGTATGCACACTTCCCTCTTGACCCTCTCGAGGATGGTCTTCCCCCTGAAATCCCATAGATTCTAACTAGTGTGGACTGGACCCTACCATGACTGACCCTACCATCTACACCCAACACTTGTCGATTATCTAAGTTTCTACTTGAGTGCGCGTCCCATCATGTATCTTCTTTGTCCTTCTGTGAGGTGCGATGGCCAAGATTATACTGTTCAGTGGTTTTCTCTACATAAATGCGGTCAGAAGAGTAGGTGCAGCACATTTAATGCGGTGATGGCAGCCTTTCCTTAGATATTTTGGGGAGACACATCCTTCAGTGTTAGGATCACTCCTCGGACCGTCCTTATCTGTCCCAAATGTAATGGGTTACGATCTAGGATTCTACGCATTCATTTGCTTCTCCTCGGACTTGGCCTCATCCTCAGACAGGGCTGGAGGTTCAGTGCACGGTTTTGGGCCTTTAACCCTACAAGGCCTAATACATGATCTTAGGGTCTTAACCTCTTCACGGCCTGATACATAGTCTTGGGCCCCTATCCCCACAGTTTCACTCTCTTCAACACACGCAATCACCATCTACTATTTTCTTTTCACCCTTAAGAAACACAAAGTAATAATAATAATAATAATAATAATAATAATAATAATAATAATAATAAAATTATTTTGCATAAGCTATAGTGACTTGTATATTTGCACAAGCACTATAATTTGTAGCAAAATATGATTATTTAGCACACTATCAAAAACTTTCACATCGATGGTAATTGTTCTCTATCTCAATGAAAACAATAGAGCTCTTCTTTACTTCAGTTGTGCCAAATATTTAATTTATATAGATAAATATAATAGGTATTATATATGGCAATATTATATTAAGCCATTTACGTATTTAGCACAAAAAAAGATATTAGTTATGTATGTAGATAACCATTTTAACTATTATTTAATTATATTATCATATATAGTAACAATAATATGAAGCCCTCGGCTCGTTTCTCGTTTAAGAAGAAGAAAAGAAATGAAATAAAAAGAATTAAAAAATAATAATTCTAGAATATTTTTCCCCGTCCCTAGTTTGAGAGTTTTAATGGAAGAAATAGAAATTTCATTCTCTTGTTTGGAAGTTTAAGTGAGAGAGAATAAAATAAGTACAAGGGAATACTCATTCCTCTCAATTTCCTCAAAACCTCAAAATTTCATTCCCCTCAAAATTGGGAGTAATTGGAGGAAATAAAATTAGATTTAATGAATTTTTTACTAAAATTCTCATAACACATCTATATATTTAGCCATTTATTTTTAAATAGTGATCTAAAAGTAATATTGAAATAAATTATTTCATTCATTTCCCTCTATGTTACTTTCAAACAATGTTTTTTTTTTTTTTTTTTTTTTTTTTTTTTTTTTTTTTTTTTATATACAAGATAGAATTTCTACTCTAGCTTAATCTAAGCTTATATGTGTGTGAAGTTCCCTCTTAGAGACTTGAACCCCGGCCCTTACCCCCTACACCCCACAAGTATTTACACCTTTCATTCCATTCATTTCCTTTCCATTAATTTCCGTTAATTAAATACATTCTATTTTATTCCATTCCATTCTATTATGATCATCCAATTCTATTTCATTTCTTTATGAACTCCCAAACGAAGTCTTAGAAAGATAAGTGATGTCATCATATTGGAAGCTAAGTTAGTATAATTACCCAAGCCACAGAAATAGTTCACGTATATCTATTCAAGAAGAACATGTGACGCTCATGTGAATATTTATGATAATCTCCCGCAGTGAGTAAAATGGAATTTTCTTTTCTTTTTTCTTTTTTCTTTTTGATAAGAAAAACTGAAACTTTTATTACGAAAGGGATAAGTACATAGCATCTTGAAGTACTAGAGATTCAATTACTGGTGGACTTTCCTCCATCCAAGTTACAAAACCATGGATACCCTTTGCATTTTGTGCCAAAGTATGTGCGGACTTATTTCCCTGTCGCCCCACATGTTGGACTTTAACGCTTCTAAAATCATGCAACTTATGCTGGATGCTCTCAATGACATCAATCATTGTAGTTGGTGGCATGGTGGAGCCCGACAGAGCAATGAAAATCACGTGAGAATCGGTTTCAAAAATAACATCTTGTACGCCAACATCCCATGCAAACGAAACTGCTGCATCCATAGCCTTTACTTCAACTTCCAAGGGACTCAACGGCAGGTGCAGATGCTGACTGAGGGCTACGATGACTGTTCCTGCGTGGTCCCGAATCATTGTGCCAATGCCCACTGAGTCGAGATTCTTGAAAATAGCTGCGTCGGTGTTTATCTTGAACCACGAGGTTGAGGGAGGAACCCAGTGAGTGTTTGATGGACCTGTGGGTTAAGGACACGTGAAGTGGGCCACCTGGAACTCTTCCATGATGGTTCTTGCCTTGTGTATGATTTCGTTTGAAGACTGTCGTGGAGAACCATGCCGTGTTTTGTTCCGGTTGTACCACATGCACCATGCGATGGTGATGATGAGTTGAAGTAAGTCTTGGCCCACATGTTGCCTATAGTAGACCAAACTTCACGTGCATGTCTACAGTCTCAGAGGAGATGCCCACTGGTCTCAGCAGCCGGGCCACATGCCTCACAGGTAGGGTCGTCGAGCACTCCGCAAGAGCAGAGATTCGCCTTGGTGGGGAGAATATTCTAGCTTGCTCTCCATGCGAAAGTTTTCAGCTTGTTCGGAATCCGGAGGCTCCAGATTTTCTTCCAAAACTGACTGTGGCTGCGTTTACTACTATGTGGGATGCCAAGAATGGTATGAGCATCATCGGGCAAGAAAACATGCTTAACCAAATCAACATTCCACTCTCCTGTTACTTTATCAATGAGCTCAGAAACGGTTGCGGTCACAGCTAAGGTGTTTGGCGTAGAGTTGACTTGGAAAGTAGAGGGCTTTGGCAGCCATCTATCTATCCAAATTTGTATGAAGGTGCCATCACCCACTTGCCATCGGTGTCCAGCCTTAACAACGTCTTGTGCAACCATTATGCTTCTTCAAGCATACGAGGGTGTTTGGCCCAATTCAGCATGAAGGAAGTCACGGTCAGGTAAGTAACGGGCCTTGAGAACACGATGAACAAGTGAGCGTGTGTTGTTTTGAAGGCGCTAGCCTTGTTTTTCCAAGAGTGCTATGTTAAAAGCTTTGAGCTCAGAAACGGTTGTAGTCGCAGCTAAGGTGTTTGGCGTAGAGATGACTCAAAAAGAAGAGGGCTTTGGCAGCCATCTGTCTATCCAAATCTGTATAAAGGTGCCATCACCCACTTGCCATCGGTGTCCAGCCTTAACAACGTCTTATGCAGCCATTATGCTTCTCCAAGCATAGAAGGGTGTCCAGCCCAATTTAGCATGGAGGAAGTCACGGTCAGGTAAGTAACGGGCCTTGAGAACACAATAACTAGTGAGCGTGTGTTTTTTTGAAGGTGCCAGCCTTGTTTTGCCAAGAGTGCTATGTTAAAAGCTTTGAGATCGCAAAAGCCCAAACCTCCATCTTTTTTGGGTGTACACATTTTTTCCCAGCTTAACCAAGCCATTTTGTTTCTTCCATCCTTTTACCCCCACCAAAAATCACGAACCATACTTGTCATCTCATCACAAAGGGAGTCTAGAAGCTTAAAGACACTCATTGTATAGGTGGGAATGGCTTGGGCCACAACCTTGATGAGGATTTCCTTTCCGACTTATGAGAGAAACTTTTCCTTCTATCCCAAGATCTTGTTAGCTAGTCTTTCCTTGAGCGCTCGAAAGGTATTTCCCTTTGATCGACCCACCAAAGAAGGTAAACCCAAGTAAGTCTCATGTTGTCTGATAACTTCAGCCCCAAAACGATGTTTAATGTCCTCCTGAACCTCTAGTGGCGTGTTTTGGTTGAAGAATAAGGCAATCTCATCACAATTGAGTTGTTGACCAGATGCTTGTTCATAGGTCTCCAAGATGTGTTCTAGGTGATCACAATCAACACTAGTGGCTCGACAGAAGATTATACTATCATCTGCAAAAAAAAGGTGGGAGATCTGTAGACCCCGTGGGCATGTAGCAACACCTTGGATTGCCCCACTCTTAGAGGCTTGATTGAGGAGCGCGGATAGTCTTTCTACACAAAACAAGAAAAGAAAAGGGGATATGGGGTCCCCTTGTTGCAAGCCTCTCATGGGGGTTATTTGGCCACAGGGCTCGCCATTTATCCTGATGGAATATGTGACAGAGGTAACACAAAGCATCATAAGGTTTACGCATTTAACATGAAGACCCATTTTTAACATTATATCATGGAGGTAGCCTTATTCAACTCTATCAAAAGCTTTACCCATATCAAGTTTTAAAGCCATCTTCCCAACCCGCCCACTTTATTTGTGATTTAGGTAGTGCTCTTGCACCCATCCCATCACAATCTTTCCCTTCCCTCTTCCCCTCCCCTGCTTTCTGTAACCATGGACAACCTCACTGGCAAGTGGGCCCGTCTCTCCCTCAATACACGAGAAACTCAAACACCCCCCTTGGCCCCTGAAGTCGAGAACAATAACAGCGTGAAAACAGGTAGTGTTTGAATTATTTTGATAAGTCGAGCAGACATAAACTAAAAACTTTCATTATTTATTTTTAAATTATTTTAACAATTTACATTTTTTTTTGGGCTTTTAATAAAAAATTTGGTCTTATATAACATGTTTCCATAGCGTCACTTTGTTGAAGTATTAGTCTTATATTTCTATAGTATTATTTTAATAAGTTACAAATAATTAGGCCAAAACATCATTTTAAAAAGTAAGCAAAGAAAATGGACAACAATGTTACAAGCACAACAAATTTCATAACTTTTTTCACAATATGTTGAGGTGGCAGTTTGTGATTAGTGTAACATCAATTTCATATTTGATCATTATTAATATTACTTTTGTAGTACATCAATCACAGATTACCATCTCAATTGTAATAGAAAATATTATGAAATTTGTTAAATCATGCATTTATTGGAAAGAAAATGCAAGCCTTACTCAACTACTTAAATGTCTTGTTGGAACTTGGTAACTTTGAGCCAATTTCCTTTCCAATTTGGTGAGGGGTGGCACATTTCATAATTGCTGCGTGTCTTGGTTTCCATTTTCTTCACATTTTATTCCCTTCTAATTTCGTGACAACGTTTTATTCCCTTCTAATTTCATGACAAAAGACATGTTGAGTATGCGTTCGGGATGAGCTGAATTTTTTGCTACTGTACTTTTTTATATTATTCATGGGTTCTATTGTACTTTTTTATACTATTCCTTTTTTATACTATTCATGGGTCTTACTGTACTATTCAACTTATTTTTTAACCTTTTTTCTACACTTTCAACAAAAAGTTTTCAGTTTCAGCTAAATAAACTATTCCAAATGGACACTGAAAGAAACTTTAGTTAAGGAAGCATCGAGTAGGTCCCACTACATTGGATTGTAATAAAAACTAATAAATAATTTTTACTTGAATATTGGGTGATTCTCTGGAAAAAATTTATCGATTCCAATAAAAAAAACCAAACCTTAACCAATGCACTTTGATGTTCATTAGCCAAACCAAAAAAATATGAAAGGACCATGTGAATGGAAATTATCATTGTAATATAATCGCATTGCTTTGGACCATTCTTGATTACTTATTTCTAATTTTTTAGTATTTTACACATAAAAAAGAGTCTAAATTAATATAATTAATTCTATTAAATTCATAAGCTGATGTGACAATGAAGGTAATTGTTGAATTTCAATAACATCATATACTAAATAATAAAAGTTGAACTTAGACGCCGTGATTGCACCCAGTAGCTTCACCAAATTGCAGAATTTTTTTAGATTTTTCAATAAATTCATTCACTTAAGTTTTTAGATAAAAACAAAAAGTTTTTGATATTTATCAACTTCTTTAGATAAAGTAACAATAAGTATTCTAATGAACCTCTTCTTCTTCTTCTTCTTCTTTTTTTTTTTTAATTTTATAAAGTAACAATTTTACCAGCTTAAAGTAGAATTTTTTTTTTTTTTTTTTGGATAAACATTTATCCTACATCATTTATTTCCTAATAATAAAGTAACAAATTTAAAAGTATTATTTTTTCTTCTCAGTTTTTTTTTCTTTTGGAATAAACAACAAAAATATAGCTAATATTTATTAACTTTAACGTAAACTAAAAAAATTCTAATAACATTAACTATTTTTTTGGGATAAAGTAAAAAAAAAAAAAAACTAATATGTAATTAAAATAAACTTCTTAATTACGTAAACTCCTTTTTTCTTTCTGTTCATTTCAACTTCTTCACAATTTAAAAATTATCTAATATAAAAGTGGGAGTATATATACGGTTTCTTGACGTATTCTTTCCTTCTCATACTTACCTTACCTATGAAACTTGCATGTATGAAACTTGCATGTATGTATTTACCTTTTTCTTTTTGTTTTTCCATAAAATTCCCTTCTTTATTTTTTTTTTCATCAAATTGAATATGTTTTGTGCGCAGGTTGCCTTTTGTTTAAATTATTTTTGTTAACTTTGATCTAATTTATATGCTTATTATGGTCTTCAAAATCAATTGTAAAAACAATGGATATTTAAAATGATGTGAAATCTTCGTGACTTCGCTATCTCCCCATTACTATCAAAGTTAATTCAATTTTCACGTGAGTATCTTTACTTTAACTCTAATTCTAGATTTTTTTTTAATGTTTAGAAATTAATATTGTTTGTAATTATTGAATTCAGAGTTTCTTTGTGTTTATATATTTATGTGAATGTTATTGTGAATTTTGCTTTCAAATTTTTTTTTTAATTTTATAAATTTGGGTAGTTTAAATTTGTAAATTCAGGATGATTGCTTGGGGTTAAAGTAAAAATATTAAGTCAATTTTAACCATAATTCATGCAATAGTAGGGTGTTAGATTTTGATATTAATTTTATGCTTATTTACATTAACTAACATAAACATCTTAGCATGTTTAGTGTTGATATTAATTTGACACTTTGAGACGCAAGCACTTCATTATAATTAAATATAAATGTTATTATGCTGGTATGTTATAATTATTATTTGTTAAACCTCATCCTACTTCACTTTAATTGTTATTTAAATAAGTAAAAGTCATGTCTTAGTCCGACCAAGTATAGCATTTTTCTTCGATCATTAATTAGTGTTTCTCAATAAAATTATTCATGTTATAAGTTTATGACCAAAACCGTGCAAAGCCCAACCCGTTAACTACTAAAAGCTTTTAGAAATTTAAAACTTGCTATAATCTTTAAAATAATTTTACTATTGTATTTGTTATTAAATTTAATTATATTATCAAAAAAAAATTATATTTTTAAAAATTTATATATAATTCTTTTATCAAGCCGTGCATTGCACGGACATAATACTAGTAATAAATAAATAAAAAGGAAAATTTATCCTTATCATACTTCATTTCATGGCAAATTTGTTCACTTTTTCAGTGTAAAACATTTTTTTTCTTATAAGTGTTTTCCCCACTTTCAGATGTTTGGAGCAACTAAAAGATTTGGTCAAAACCAAAGTACCAAACACTTTCTGCTAAGCAAGAATAACTCGGGTGAGCCGTGAAGGGACTGAAAATGGTTTACACCCCTCCCCGTGCTTCCAAAGTCTCACAACCCACTCCCCTGCCAATTCTTTTGTTGTGCAAATCCCACCACCAGAGCAGTTCATCACAACCGATTCTCCCACCAATTTGTCTATTTTGCAAAGCCCCATCCTTTCCAATCGCTAATCAACAACATATCTTGCCAGAACATGTATCTTGAATTCCTGATTCTTGGATTCTGATTCAGTGCTCTGCCTCCACCTGCAGTTTGGTTACTAGTCCTAATAAATCTCCGTCACTTACTGTAACTTTGAGAATTGTCTATCAACTGATGTGTTTGGGTCCTAATTTGAGTGCTAAAATCTAGTAAGCTCGTAATTCTGCGTAGGATTGAAACTTGACATTTTCTTTTTATTGTTTTCTTTGTGGTAGAGGTTATGCGTCGTTTTTCTTAAAGGATATTTTGAAAACGTGTTTTGGAGAAAAATTGTGACTTTGGTGTGGTGGGTATGTGGTCGTGATTTGGCAGTAGAGAGAGGTGGTATAAGTGGTAGGGTGGGAAATTGGGTTCGTTCATGGCAGTTTCAGAGGAGAGAAGCAAATGGGCGCATTTGATACAAGAACAATTGCTATTAATACAAAAAGTAAAAAAGTTGTAATTAAATAGGTTCTATTGATTGTGATGAAAAGCAAATCTTGGTGGCTAAAGGTAATATCAGGATATTTATTCTCCGCGTCATTAAATAAATCATTTACAATATTATACATTGCTGTTTAGGGTGTATAATTGTAAGAGCCAATTATGCTCAGGTAGGAACATATAATCTGATGACCAAAATCCTAAATTCCGTAAAAAGGAAAACGAAATGCTATGTTTGCACTAAACTATGATGCTTAACAATGGAGACAAGAAGTAGACTGAACAAAAGCTCACAATAAATGATATCTTGAATTTGTATATAGGTCCACAAGATGTAAGAAAAGAAGAGGGAGGGGAATGAAGATGCTACAAACAGAGATTGCAAATTTAATGAAGAAATGCATTAGTCAGTTATGTAGTTGTGTACCAGAAAGATTACCAGTCAACTACAACTCTTCTTTCAATTGCTTTCCATTCTTAGTGGGATTAGTATCATCCACCTTGTTTTTCTCATTGTGGAGCTTTGCAAGAACTTCCTCTAAAGGAGGATCTCCAGGCCTACGAAAAACTTGATCCCCAATCTTGATCTCATATGCCTCTGGTTGGTCCAACACAAACTCCTTCAACTGGGAAACACAAATATCAGAAACTCAAGATAGACAACAATTAGACAGAAAGGAGAACACAAAAACCTGAAAGGAAGCAGGCCATTATTCTAGCCGAAAACATATGCAACAGTTGAGGCTGGATTTTTACAAATTTATATTGTCACAGGGAAATTTGTTCTTGTTAATGATAAAGATCATTTGTTGGTTTATTACGAGAAAAACAAAACAAAATTCAGGAATTGGCATTTACCACTTGACTCATACTCATACAAGAGATACAATTGCGCTTCTCATATTTTTTACAGTGAAAAGACTTGTAGTCTTCAAACCAAATCCTCCTCACCCCTCTTTTCGTATAGAAGAAAACAATTGCTGAAGATTTTGTTTATATTTGTGAAGAGAGTATCTTACCCCCCCCCCCCCCCCCCCCCAACAAAAAAAAATGCACCACATCTAATATTGACGAGAAAGCTTTCACTGGAAAAAGTTACAAAATCTCTATCCTTTTTTGGATTAGGAGAAGTAAAACATACCTCAGCTGTATCTTGGCCTCTTTCCATGGTGAACATGATTGTGCTCCGATCAACACCCATGAATCTTGCTCCAATAGCTCCAGTTCTCAGAACTTTTGTCCATTTCATGGCAGTCTCAGCTACCATATCCTAACGAAAACAAGAGAAGAACACATTTTACCACCAGTTGAATCCATAGCACAAACCTCCTCCTATTTTCCTTGTAAATCAAAAAACACTACATATTAAAATAAAACATTCTTTTTCTTCTTTCTTTATCTCTGTTTTAAGCCATCCCCTTCAATTGTGTCTTTATAAGGAGCCAATTTCCAAAATTGGGCACCTGGAAATTCTGAAAATGTTTACTCATTAGTCCAGTTCTCACAACAAACAAAACATTCCGAATAGCACATCCCACTCCTTCATCCTCTTAGAAAATTTCAAAATTTCCCATTTCAAACTAAAATCAACTCCAAGTCTCAAATTTTTCTTTGAGTTAATTTGTAATCCAAATCATATATTCATTTGGCAACTCATTACTCACTAAATTCACATATCTAAAGAAGAAAAATTAAAAACCCGAGTTTAGTTCTCAGAAACTTTCACTAATTAGCACAAACATTCATAAACCTATACTCAAATTATCAAATTCAGTGGCCGAAACGTACATATATATATATATATATATATATATATATATATACATATTCAATGACTTTCACCATAGTAATCCAACAAAGAAATAACAAACCCAGATTGCATTACCGGAGTCCGGTGAACGCCGAGCCGGAGCTTAACGAAACCCATTAACGGCCCGGAATGCCGCTTCATCATCTCGGCCTGGATTTCCGCCTTCGACATCTTTGACAAATCGGAAGGCCGGAGATCGGTGTCGCCAGAGGGCGTGGATTTCTTGCCCCACTCCTTCCAGGCCTCGTCCTCCTCGTCGTCAACGACATCGTCAAGATCGTCCGTTATATGGATGCTTCGCTTCGCCGCGGCTTCGGCTTCGCGGACCGGTTTAAGGTTTTGAGAAAGGAGGAGGAAGAGGAGAATGGTTATGTATTTCGCCATGGGTTTTGGTGGTTTTGTGTGTGAATTTGAGAGAGGGAAAAACAATTGGGGTTTTACTGTTTTAGTTTTGAGTATATATAGGTTTTGAAAGGGGGTGAAAAGTGAAAAGTGAAAAGTGAAAAATTTTTAAGCTGCGCACTAGGGGTGCATTGTAGGGTTAGGCATGTGTGACATGAACCTTCTTGCCTTTTTTTTTTTTTTTTATTAATATAATTGAGTTTTAACATGAATTCTCGAATATCAAATCTCTTATTAGAAAAAAAAAATTACCAGTTAAACTAATTAGAATTCATATTTTGTACCTTTTTGACATAAGTATTTATTTTGAATTAATGAGTGTAGATAATAAATACACAACTTTTTTCATAATTGTTGATATTGTTTACCGTCAAAGCTCGATTTATAAGCAAGGTTAGTCATAATGAGTTTAGATGGTAGGTGCACATAATTTTTTTCATAATTGTTGATATTATTTATAGTTGTAGCTCCACTTATAAGTGAGTGTGGTCATAGGACCACTTGGTTTTCCAAATAAAAATTGTACTTGCAAAAAGAATATTATATAAATAATTAGCTTTACTCTAATATATTTTGTACAACTACAAAAATTTATTGACCACATTAACTTGAGAATCTCAAAATTTTGGATTAGAATAATGTTACTATTTTGTTCTATTTATGATTTCAAGTATCTTTGAAAACCATTTTTATTCTATTTTGGCTTCTATTTTTCAAAACAAAAAAGTTATTGACCACCCTAACTTGAGAATCTCAAAATTATTATTATTATTATTTTATTATGTATCCATCCACGCAATACTCTAGTTATTGCCTAGTTCAATTAATCTTGGAAGTTGAAAAGGATAAAACAACCTAGTCGTTCACATGATGTCATAAATGTTTTTATTTTTAAACTATAATGAAATAATTTTATTCATAAGTATATCATTAAAGTAATATAATTAATATAGCTTGAATATTAGGATGTTAATAAATAAATTAATATAATTAAAATAACATTAAAATTATTTAGCTTGACAATTATTAGGGTGTTAATACACTTTATTAGGTTTGAATTCCACATTATTGGATTTAACTTTTTGACAATTTTATGTTAATTGGAACAATAAGATGACAAACATATATTTTCTCACTAATAGAATGTTTATTTTTCAATAAAAAATGTTTATGTAATATAATCTATATATATAATAATAGGTGAAGCATAGAGAAACTCAAATAGAATTTCAAATTAGAGTTTCAATTTTGTGTCATGTATTTAGATTTGGATTCTCTATTTTACGCCACTTGTCCTAACCAAAACTCAAAAAAAAAAAAATCTAATTAGATTATAAATTGGACTTCAATTTTGTGTCATTTATCTTATCTAATTTTATAATTTTTTGTGCCCAAATAAATGACGCATTAACATTTAACACGGAAGCCAAGAAAACCACAATGAATCTAATTAGATTATAAATTAGACTTTAATTTTGTGTCATGTATCTTATCTAAATTTTATAATTTTTTGTACCCAAATAAATGATACATTAACATTTAACACAGTAACCAAGAAAACCACAATGATAATATTCATTGGCCTAAGCAAGAATATCTCACCTGCACACTTTTATGGGTAAACTCAATAAAGTTTAGAGCTCTTCTATTCCCACTACCAGAATCAAGGAATCCAACAAGAAAGACTATAAAAGTAAAACATCATCTCCTCCTAATGCCATATTGTCATCCCATGTCTCTTCCTTCTCTCTCAACCTCTACCAACTAAATCCACACACCACCGTCTCCTCCTCTTTTCAGATTTCTAAAAGAATAGCCGGGTTCAAACACAATGTTCAATCTCATTCTTCCTTACTTCACACTCTCATACATTACCGCTTCATTGGTGCTTTCAAGAAGATTCTAAGCTCAATGATCAGTTCTTGTTATTAATTTTGTGCTATGTGTTCAATTTCTAATTGTAGTTTAATTTTGTGCTATATATCTAATTTGATTTTTAAATGTTGGTGTTAAGTTACCTCCATTCATAATGCTCAATGTGGAAACTGAATCTATCAAGATGAACATCTTATCATCACAATTATTAATATTTTCGTGCGTAAGCACGAACTACATACTAGTTTTATTATAAAATGTGAGATGTTTTATTTATACCATGTTAAAATTAATGGAGAGAGAGAGAGAGAGAGAGAGAGAGGGATAACTTATTGTCAATGCCTCGCGGCGGTCGACCACCCATTGCAGCGGCATGGGCGCTAATGGAATGAGTTGATTTTAACTTATTATTACCAAAGGTAAGTGAAATCGCCACCAATCATTGAGTTTTTTCTTAGGTGTGATTGGTTACCTAACTCCATTTGATTTTATTACCAATCTTAGAGCATCTCCGAAGTTAAAGGTTCTCAGTAGGGTAAGGTAGGGTTCTCCATCTCTCCATTCTGTAGCATAGAGTTTCCCTTCTCTTTTGGGAAGGACGTTGAGTTCCCTCTAGTAACAACGTTACTAGTAGGGCTAGGGAGCTGTTTTTCGAGAGGTTTGGGATACTGAATAGGATCGATATGGAAGACTTAACTAGGGATTGGAAGAAATTATCACTGATGGAGAAGGAAGGTGATAAGCTTGACCTGTCAAAGAATAAGAAAACACAGGTTTTTGTTTTAGCAGCAAAGTTCTTTATGCGCAGATTGTTGAATGTTGAGGCTGTGGCAAAAGCGTTTAGACCATTATGGCGCACTAGAAGAGCGTTTGAAGTGAGTGAAGTAGGGGACAACAGATTATTATTTGCATTCCAGGCAGCGGAGGATGTTGAGAAGGTACTGATAGGAGAACCATGGTCTTTTGACAGACACTTGGTAGTTTTTCAACAATGTGATCTGTCTACTCCAATTGAGAACCTCACTTTCAACAAGGTCGCGTTCTGGATTCAGATACATAATTTACCTTACTCTCTTTTGACGGCGGAAGTAGCAGTGCGTCTTGGAGAGTCATTAGGTGTGGTTACTATGCCAAAAGATCTAACGGAGATGAGAGGAGGAAACTTCATGAGAGTGCGAGTGACTATAGACATATTAGAACCACTGTGCAGAGGAAGATGTGTGGATTTCAATGATGATAATGAAAGTTGGGTTTCTTTTCAATATGAGCGATTACCTAATCTATGTTATTGGTGCGGCCATTTAACTCATGACAATAAAGAATGTGTTTTGTGGCTCCGGAGCAAAGGAACATTTTCAGTTTAAGACAAACAATATAATATTTTGAATATTTTATTATTTATTTATTTTTAAGTTATGTTATATCATTTTTGTTTAATTATCCTCTTACAATAGTATAATGATTACTAAAAATTGATCCATCGAAACATAAAAATTCTTATAAGTTCAAACTTTAAAATATAAAATATACAAAGAAATCCTCAAATTAAACCATGACATAAAAATATTGTTTTAAACTTAAACAACTAGAATTATGATAAGATCTATATTAGTTTTCCTCTAAGTCACCCTCCAAGTTGTTTTCAACCTCCATGTTATTGTTTGAGTTGTCCTCTTCATCTCTACTAGTCCTTAAAAAAAAATATTAAACATGAGTTAAAATGAAACAATTAAAGTGAATTTGTATTTGAACCAATGCTTTAATAAATAAGTACACATTACTATATCAAATATAATCATATAATATATCATAAACAACGGTAATAACTTTTTTTTAATTTAACAATAATAATAACTTAATTTGATTACTTAAACCATTATCAAAATCAAATATAAATTAAAATAATATAGCAATTGTGAAAAATGTAAACCACAAATTATGGTTAGAGTTCAAGAGAGACATGAAAAAATGAAAGACAAGTTGATCTGATTTGTACCCCAATAAAAATCATGGATAAGATTCAAATGAAAACAAGAACATGAAATTTTTAACATTTTATATAAAGTAATGTAAACAAAACTACAATGTGTTCCACGGATTAGAATAAAAAAAAGAGTTCAACAAGAAAATACTGTCATCAAGCTTACATTTTCCAGGAAATATTTTGCCCCTATATCTGAAAGCTTGTTCAAAGATCCTATAACCATATACAAAACCCATTAAAAATAAAATATAAACCATAACCTTGCCAAAATGATCCATAACCTCACACAAGAATATTAAATGAAAATGCAAAAAACGATAATGAGAGAAAGAGAAATACCTCATAAACAAACGGTAAGTGTGAGAAATTTTAAGATTTAGCAGAGAGTGGTAACTAAAGTTATTGAACGTGTAGAAGATAATCTAGAAATAAGGGGGATTATGCTTTTAGGGATAAGCATTAAATATTTAAATTAAGCGGTAAGTTTTATAAAAAAAGATTAAGCGATAAAGGTTTTAACTAAAAGATAAATAGTAAGAAAAATTGCTAAAAAATATCAAAGCTTTTTTATTAATCACTGAGAGCATAAGTTTTTTACACCTTAATTACTAGAACCCCAAGCTAGTAAACCTGTTTCTTTGGTCATCAATCTAGTTCTTGTTCTTGTAATCATACATATTAAATGAAGGAACAAGCACATTTCATGTTCAGATTTCCAACAACTTGCAGATTATGTCAGATGGCACATAAATTTTTTTAAAGCAACAAATACACCTTTACATAAAACACTAACCCCTAAACTTCTCAGGAAAACAAATTCATATAATGAGCAATTCAGAAGTAGTTATCCATATATTCAAATAAAATTCACTAAAGAACAACATATGAGAAATCTATAAAGTTTGTAGTAGCTTTCCCTTTCCATCCATTTTTGCTTTCTTGTTATCCTTCCGCTACCAAAACTCAGAGATCAATGAAACTAAGACTGGGTCAGTTGAAACCTGCAAATCATTAGAAACAAAACACCGAATAAAAAGAAACTTAAATGCACTTCAAAAGCTACAACTATGTAATACTGATTCTAATAAGCTAGCTTAAAATTTTCAAAACAAGTCACACTGAAAAAAATTTTAAAAAAAGAAAAAGAAACCAATTTGTTCGTTCAACTCTAAAGTATGATAAGAACAAAAAAAACAAAGCATCACACGCTCTACATTACAAAAGAGAGAGAGTTATTGGAGCATTTTTTCAAACAGATGGTAGGCATAACTTAAACCCACTTTCATTCCTAAATACAAAAGGAGAAAATCGAATTTCCCATTTTCTTCGTGCCCATATAGTGTTGTGCCCATCAAGATTAATGCTTTTTAAAAAACTTTTTATCCTAATCAGGTTCTCTGATTTAAACCCACAAATTTTCAGTCCTAAACATGATTTTCCTACCCATAGATTCAAAGAATCAACTTGCTTAGTTTCTAAATGATGTGGTTGCTAATGCTGTTTTGATGTCACTCTGAGCATTGGTATATAAAATTGCTTAGGTTCTCTGAAGAATAAACTTATAATTAGAGATACCAAGAACTGCCTAACTGAATTCGAAAGTATTCTTACCACTTAACAATACTATAAAATTTTCACCTTTTTTTTTTCTTTTACCAAATTATAGAAATGTTAGCTCCAAATCCTCCATTACTATTAAACCATGTATTTAGATGAACTAAACAAACAAAACAACAAGGCAGCAGACGAACTAAACAACACAAAAGAATAGTAACCCAACAGCTATAATACGTGATCTATTATATAACAATTTTTGTAGTTTGGCACAAATAAAAATTTCAATCTTTCACTTCAGAGAAAAAAAAAAAAAAAAACTATGTACATTACCCACCAACTATTAATTGACTTATGAAGAATAACTCTACTCATTCTTCACTCGGACAAAACAACAAACACATAACGTTCTGGGTAAAACATTTGTAGACAGAAATTATGGCCCCCAAATTCTGGGTAAAATCCCACAGAGAGGATTTGAAATGACGTTCTTAAATTATGGCTTCAATAATTTAAACTTAAGGGTCTAAAATCAATGACATCCAAACACCAAAACCATATTCTTGGGAGTTTAGGGTTCCAAAATCATTCAAATCCAAGAAAAAAAAAACCACAAATGAAAAGAAAGAAGAAAACGAAGTTTTAAATTTAAAATGAAAACTGTGATATTTATTGTTTTTATTTTTTTTATGAAAATGTGATATTTATTGTTGAAAATGAAAGAAGAAAGAGATTACAAACACCTTGCCGATAGAATATCCATCGCCTTCTACTCATCTAGCGTGAGACAGAGAGAATGGAAGAAAAAAGGACTTACCCTCCAACCTTGCTTCACCGAAAGAAGTAGTCTTTTTCTTGCAATAATGGTCTCCACTGGTGGGATACTTAGAAGCTAGATACAAGGGAGAGAGCCGGTGAGTGCTAGAGAGACTTACCTTGCTTTGGGTAGGGTTTGTGGTTTTGGGTAGTATTTTTGTGTTTGAAATTTTGGAAAAGAAATGTGGGAGAGAGGAAAATATCTGAAGTAAGGAAGTGAGAGACCAAAAATGAGAGGCCAAAGTGGGGGGAAGCTGAAAAAAATAAGTGGGAAGTCTGGAAATTTTTAAGTGGTACGAGGGACTTATTGTGGTGAAAATGGCACTTATTGCAGCGGAAAAAGTTGCTGTAATAAGTTTGAAACCTATTATGGCGACTTTTTCACTTATTGCAATGACTTTAAACTGCCATAATAAGTCATGAAATTTTCAAATTTTTTTGAAATCCTGGTTTTTTACTTCAGACCTATAGCAGCAGTTTTCAAACTACCGTAATAGGCTTTTAAAACTGCCGTAATAGGCCTTTAGGGATTTTTTTTCCCTACACTAAAAGTAATAAAATATAATTTAATAATTAATAAAAATATAAGATGAACCCCGAGGACCAAAATTAATAAATTATAATTTAATAATCATTAAAATAATTGAAATACCCCTAAGACTAAAAAAAGGGCAAGATACCCCATAAACTTAAAAAATGACTGAAACACCCCTAGCACCCAAAAAGTGACTGAAATACCCCCTACAACATGAAAAATGACCAAAATACCCGTGAAACCTAAAAAAAGACCAAAATTAATAAAATATAATTTAATAATCCTTGAAAATGACTAAAATACCCCTAAGACTAAAAAAAAGGCCAACTTACCCGATAAACTTAAAAAATGACCGAAACGCCCCTACCACCCAAAAAATGGCTGAAATATTCCCGAAACATAAAAAAGAACTAAAATGCCTTTGAAGCCTAAAAAAAAGACCAAAATACCATTGAAACGTAGAAAAAGACTAAAAAACCACTGAAATCTAAAAATGACTAAAAACACCCCTTTAGCCTAAAATGATGACCAAAATACCCCCAACGGCTAAAAATGAATCAAATACCCCCTAGGCATTAAAAAATGACCAATATACACCCTAAGCCAAAAAGTGACCGAAATACCCTAGAAACTTAAAAAAACAAAAAAACAAAAAAACCAAATTAATTATGACATTGTTGTGTACTTATATACTTGCTTGTTTATTATGTTTGCTTTTGATTTCATTTTTTTTTTTTAATTTATCATATGAAAAATACATTTGAAATATAGATCTTTATATTTATTTAGGGATTATTTTAGTCAAATTTTGTATTTATATTAATTTAATATATTAATTTATATTTAAATAATTATTAAATTAATTATGACATTATCACGATTCAATCTTAGTTTGACCTCGGTCCGACCTTAGTTTAACCTCAATTCGATCTCAAAAACCTTGAACCTCTCCTTTTTACGGTTCATTGAACGGTTTGGGTTTGAAAACCATGACTCCATTAGACTAGCCAAAGTCATTTTTGAGAGAGCAAATCCAAAAAGTCAGCTCATTTCCTCTTTGTTCACTCTCTCACTTCTCAACCAAACTCATTTCCCTCTCTTAGGTGTAACGTAACACAATCAAAACACAAACACAATCTAAAATTAGAAAAATAATTTAATTAGAACAACAAATCTAAAATCAATTGATTGATAACGTGGTTATTAATCTTTGATTACCTCGAAATTTTGTAAGCATGAAAAATATATGAAGATAATATAATCTAACAGTAGATTTGTCAAAACTCACATCAAACTAAGAAATATAGGGCTAGGTTCAAGTTACACCTGATGTAACTCTAAAAAATGTTTCACCACCCAATAACTTATTATTGAATTCATGTTTTAAAAATCCAACCGTTGGATTACACATTCTATATGTTCTTAACATGTATACTAATTTTCATGCCAATCGGATGTAATTTACCATTTGATCTTTAAGCTCATATTTTATGCATTATTTTAAACTACAAAAATTTGAATTTAGACAATTGATTGATGACATTCCTATTAATCTTTAATCACCTTGAAGTTTTGTAAGCATGAAAAATATATGAAGATAATGTAATCTAACAGTAGATTTTTCAAAATTCACATCAAATTAAGAAATATAAGGTTGGATTCGAGTTACACTTGACGTAATTCTAAAAAATGTTACACCACCCAATAACTTTTACTGAATTCATATTTTAAAAATCCAACCGCTGGATTACATTTCTATATGTTCTTAACGTGCATACCAATTTGCATGCCAATCAGATGTAATTTACCATTTGATCTATAAACTCATCTTTTATGTATTATTTTAAACTACAAAAACTTGAATCTAGATAATTGATTGATAATATGGCTATTAATCTTTGATCACCTTGAAAACTTGTAAGCAAGAATATATGAAAATAATGTAATCTCACAGTAGATTTGTCAAAATTCATATCAAATTAAGAAATACAGGGTTGAGTTCAAATTACACCTGACGTAATTCTAAAAAATGTTACACCACTCAATAACTTATTATTGAATTCATATGTTACAAATCCAACCATTGGATTACATGCTTTATATGTTCTTAACATGCATGCCAATTTTCATGCCAATCGGATGTAATTTACCATTTGATCATTAAGCTCATCTTTTATGCATTATTTTAAAATGCAAAAACTTGAATTTAAACAATTGATTGATGACATGGCAATTAATATTTGATCGCTTTGAAATTTTATAAGCATGAAAAATATATGAAGATAATGTAATCTAACTGTAGATTTGTCAAAATTCACATCGAATTAAGAAATATAGAGTTGGGTTCAAGTTACACGTGATGTAATTCTAAAAAATGTTGTATTACCCAATAACTTATTATTGAATTCATATTTTGAAAATCCAACAATTGGATTACATGTTCTATATATTCTAGACATACATGCCAATTTTTATACCAATCGGATGTAATTTACCATTTGATTTATGAACTCATCTTTTATGCATTATTTTAATGGGAAGAAATTTTTATTCACTTTTGAGAGAGAGAGAGAGAGAGAGAGAGAGAGAGAGAACAAAAAGCTGAAATTCTTGAATTTTAGGCTACCATTTTGAAGTTGAAAGTGCTATCACTTTTTTTATGGGTACAATTGTTTAGAAAATAAGGACAAACCTTTCTTATATAGGATGAAAGGTTTTTTTTTTAGATTGTAAACAAAAGGTTCAACTAAAGAATACAAAGTGCTATATTATTATGCATTTCTTTTATTTTTCTTTGAATTTTAGAATAACTTTTATCTCCAAAAAAAATTAATATTTTAATTGATTTTTTGTGAAGATCAATTGTGGCCCTCACAAATAATTTAATATTAGTAAGGGCATATTTTTAACCCACACAAAAAATAAACTTTTTGCGAGGAATTTTTATTGTCCCTCAGAAATAATTTGTAGGAACATTTCCTACAAAAAATTTTGACATTTTAATAATTATTTGTGAAGGTCGATCCTAGCCTTCCAAATAATTTGGTATTAGTGACGGTTTTTTTTTAACCGTCATAAATAATACACTTCTTGCGAAAGATTTTTAATTGTCCCTCGCAAATAATATGGAGGGAAAATTTTCCTCTAAAATATTAGTATTTGTGACGGCTATAACCCATAATTGCGATAGCTTTTTTTGTTGGTCACAAATATTTCACATTTTATCAAGCATTTGCGAGGGCTTTATTTTGCCATTACAAATAAGATTTTTTGAAAGGGCTTTTTGGGTTTGTCAAAAATTCTTGGTCGCTAATAGGCATTTTTCTTGTAGTGAAAACAGATCTGAACTTTTTCAATTGTAAAAAAACTTCTTTTTTTTTTTTTTTAATTATCACAACACAGATCTGATCTTTTGCAAAGTTAAAACTATTTTTTTATCACGAAATCGAATCTGAATTTTTTTTAAACAAAGAAGGGAATACATTCATAAATAAATTTGTGTAATTTGGTTATTTCACTTGTGTAACATATCATTCATAGCATGCATAAAAGGGGTGCATAGGTCACAAGAGTCTAGAAGACCAATCTCTATCTGGGCGGAAGGGTGCCTAACACCTTCACATTCCGTAACCTAGCCTCCGAATTTAGTTTCTTTGGATGGGTAGACCTAGGTCTTATCTTTGTTTTATTTTTAGTAGATTGTAACTAGGATAAAAAGCCATGTAATTATTTGGTAGTTTATAACTAAGACCCAAAGCCATGTAATTTTCAGTCTACCAAATGTTTTTTTTTTTTCAATCAATGAGAAGGGTACAATTCAGTCATGTATTTTTTGTATTTAGTTTTTCTTATTTTTTGTATAAAAAATAAGTGGTGACTTCACACCACTTACCCAAAAAGAGAGGTGCCCTAAAAAGCACTCCAAAAAATCTCTCTTTTTTAAGAGGCACCCAATTTTGGCGGTCTCTCATAGTGGTGACTCTACTGGGGATGTCGAGGGCTATTCGTATTAGACTTAAGTGACCAAATGTGTACCCTTATTTTTGCATGATCTTGCATGATTTTGTTGTTTGTTTGTTTATTTAAGTTTGATGAGATATTGTATGTATTGTTTGTTAAGAGCTTTCCCTAACTGTCATAGTGTATACCATCAAAACAACAAATATTTATGCACCCTTCTTAACAACATGCTGTTGGGGTTTATGCCCTAAAATCCAATTTATTGGCATGTCATAAATAATTAAATTGTTTAATTATATGAGACTATTTATAAATGAACTAATGGAACATTATCTTAGTCCATGAGATGCAGAGTATGCGATTTATGTGAAAAGTCACAGAAGATATAAATTACAAGTTTTTTGTAAACTCAGAATGTAGTTCATAGTCGGTGATGAAATTGGGCATTTCATCTGCGAAGACCATAACATATCAACTAAGATGATTTGTCTTGATCATGGAAATGGAAGATTTCTAGTTGGTATGTTGATATGTTTTAAGAGTTAAGACATATTGAACTGGACCACTGTGAGATTTATTATTCTCCTAATGACTGTCAATTAAATAATAAATTTCACGACTTCTATTTATATCAACTCTAAATCCTGAGAGAATAATGGACCTGATCATAAGATGTAGGTTGTTTTGATATATCAAGAGTGAGATCTATAAGTTACGGTCAAAACTTCAGTATGTCGGGCAGCCGCATTTAGTGTTGATGGAACATATATTATCAAGATGGAATTCATAATCTCTTAACAGAGATATAAAATATTCCCTTGAGATAAGTTTAATGGGTTTGGTTATTCAGAGAGTTGGGCCTAACCACTTTAGTAAGAAGTTACTAAAGTATATATTTATGGAATTGGATTTCATGAATATATGATGAATAACATTAAGGATTAAACTGGGTACTCAATGATTAAGATGTAGTAATCTTCAAAGTGGCAGTCTATATTCATGACTTCATATTACTACGAATATTTTAATGAAGGGGTTGCATGTGTAATAAAGTCTTGAGATATAATTTATTAATAAGGCTTAGAGTGCAATTATATTCATATAGTGGTATTGAATATAATTAATGGTAACTTTGGACTTGTCAAGAGTTGACAGAAAAGCCCAAAGCCCATTGGAGCTAGAGTCTTATTTGTTTCCTTTTGGTCCCAGTCCAAGCCACACACTAGAGCCCAATTGGAATGGCCCAAAAGGCTAGCCCAATTAGATAATCAATTGTATATAAAGAGAGAAACATACAAAATTTCATAAAGTTCTTTTATGAGTCTTTTTCATTAGTGTTTTTCATCAAGATTACACAAGGAATGAAACGGTTTGTATGTAAGTGTTGGACACTCTCTTATTCTCTCATTGGAAACTGATTGAGAGACCACACATCTTGGGCATTAAGTGGAATTGGAGAGAAGATTAAAAGTCTTCCCAAGAACTTCTGATTTTTGGTTTTGAATTTCACCACACCAATGTACGCTTTCTTGTTCTTAAATTCTGAAACTTACATAGTTCATGTTATCAATTGCGAATGAAGTAGATTCGTTAATTTTTCCGCTGCGTATGTTTTGTATGTGATACGAACATGTATTTTCCCAACACATGCGGTGGTAGTAACCATGGATCACCGGTCTTCATTAGATTTGGGTACCCAATGGCAAACTCACCAACTCATAGCCTAAAGTCACTAGATCATTCCTTGTTGACTATAAAGGACAAACCATGCCATTTGGACCAATGAAATGTTCATTACATTACAAGTTGGGAGGTGTAACGTCCTAGCTATGGCAAAAAATAAAACAACAAACCCACCCTACAACGTAATGGCTTAGAACCTACCCTTAGGCCGGTCCATGTTAAAATTGTATTGCATGTTGTGTGTGTTTGTTTTGCTTAGTTGGTTGATGCAGATGGTGACTTAACTTTAATTAACCCAAGAGAGAGCCTGTTCTAAAGAAAGAGAAAGAGGTGAGAATTTGGTCAAGATCCGAAGGAAGGCTGCAAAGAGAACCTAAGGCCGACACTCAAGCTAGTAGCTACAGTTCCAAGCCTATTGCTCCAATCACGGTATTGAAGCCCGTGAGCATAGAGGGCACTCTGCTGTTGCAACATCACAACTTCATATTCGACCTAAAAGATACTTCAAACCCCAACCAAATCACCTAACATCCACAAACGGGGGGAGACATTTCAAATCCCAATCAAATTACCAAGCACCAACATATGGGGGGAGACACTTTGAACCTCAATCAAATAACCCAACATCCACAAACGAGGGGAGACACTTCAAACCCCAATCAAATTACCAAGCACCAACATATGGGAGGAGACACTTTGAACCCCAGTCAAGTAACCCAACATCCACAAATGGGAGGAGACACTTCAAACCCCAAGATACCAATCCTAATGACCCAACAAAATTGCCCACATTTCAAAGGAAGGGAGACACTTCAAACCCCCACATTTGGAGACAGACAACCCAAAGCCAAAGTCCACCGAGATTTCAACCCTTTGGATCACAAGCTCATCAAAAGTCATTCCCATCAAGCCCAAGGAAGGTTCAACCCTGTTCAACCCTGATGAGTCAAGAAAGAATTGAAGACATTCTCAACTCCAACCGGGAAGGTCAAGAGAAGAAAAATAAAGAGCTAGCCCAAATCTCTCGGATAGCCAACTTTGCATTACAAGTTAGCTTAGCCAATCAATCTATGCTCTCTACCTTGTGCAAGGATCATCAGAACCCGAAGCGATCCCACACTTCCAATTTCTAAAGAAAAGAGCTAGGGATTTCAATGAGTTGTCTTTCTGACTATCCTCTCTAATCAACAAGAACATGTCGATGGACTCAATCCCCAAGGAGGTAGTGCCTTGCCTCATCAGTAACGGTGCAGTCAAATCATCAACTGTCAATTCTAGGCCTCGCCTTTGCCACATCAGTAATGGTGCAGTCAAATCATCAACTGTCAATTCTAGGCCTCGAAGGAAGTTCAATGAACTCCACATGCCTATGAGCCAATTGTTTGAAAGGCTTAAACTTGAAAGGCTTCTTGGCCCACTTGAACCTCGACCTCCTCCAAGCTTACTGCCTAAAGATTACAAGTCACATGAGTTCTGCAAATATCATCAAGAACCTGGCCTTCAGACAGACAAATTTATCAATTTGCGGCATGCCATTCAAAATCTGATTGACAAACAAGTCATTGCTCCACCATCATCGGCCAATCATCCTAACTTTGTTTGAATTTCATTTTGGTTCTTTGGTTTGATTGTTTATTTAGGATTTTCTTTTTAGTTGGTTATTTACTCAATAAAGTCTATGTTGTGTTTGATGCATTTGATTCATCATGTTGTTCATATGTACAAAAAAAAAAACAAAAAACAAAATTGCAAAAAAAAAAAAAAAAAAAAAAAAAACTTTTAGACTAGGGGCATTGGGCCTTCAAGTCATTTCAGTTCATTTTCAAAAAAAAAAAAAAAACTTTTGCACTAGGGTCATTAGGCCTTCTTAGTAACCTTTTTCTAAAAATATTTCTTTTGTTCCTTCAAAGACTCCAAATTTTTTCAAAAGCCTTCTTTTCAAAAAAAAAAAAAAAAAACACAAGAAGATCCATTTGACAAAGCTTCTTCCAGATCATGATGATTAATTGCTCTACCAATCAATTTGTTCCAAAGAGGGAATTAACTTCATTCAATTCACATAAGGACTTTTGCTAAACATTCAAAATATGATGAGAAAAGTTCCTAAAAGGCAATCAAAGAAATACATCCATTCATCCAAATTTCTCAAGCCACATTCACTCAATCCCAATCTCTCAAAATCTTATCACATCATTGGAGCAATTATACTTCTATTTCAAGAATAATTTATTAAAGGAGTTTAAGTCACTATGCTTACAAGAAAGCATTACTAGGGATAGGAGGCCGCATTTGGTAACCCATATTATTCCTTGACACCTATTACAATAGTTATCCATTACTAGCCAATTTGAGCCTCTAAACAGTTAGTTTTTTTTTTTCAATAAACCCACTAAAAACTTAAACCTTAAGTTGGGAAATTAAGTATGCATGCTGAAATCTCAAAATGAGGAAGTATTGACCTTATGGATTTATCACCAATTGGTAAGATCCTCAACGAAGACAATATGACAAGTTCAAAAGAGGAAGATTCATTGAGTTCAAAAAAGAGAGTTCATCAAAGTTAGGTAGAAAGGAAATCTATCAAGAGGAGATAAGATTTTGAGAAAGCATCAAACAGTGAGAAAAAGAGAAGGCCATCAAGCTAGAAAAGACTTCAACCAAAAACAAAGAGAGAGAGAGAGAGAGAGAGAGAGAGAGAGAGAGAGAGAGAGAGAGAGAGAGAGAGAGAGAAGTCAATGTAAGAATTTTCATCAAGTTGTGAGAGAATACTAATTCATCAAAAAACACGAGAGATATGAGATTCCATGAAAGATCATTTAAATTGAGAGGGATGAGCAAAAATGCAGACTCATCAAGAGAAGAAAATCCAATCAATTTGAGGAAGACGAGGAAAAGAAAAAAATAAGACACATTTCATAATAAAAAAAAAAAGTGTGTTCAATCAAGTCAAGAAAAATGGCAGTGCATTAAAAAGGATAAGAGGGTATCAAGGAGACATACAAATTCATCCAAGAAAGATGGAAGTCTGTCAAATTGAAAGAAAAAAAAAATGTTGAGTGAAAGCCAATAAAATTCCAAAAAGAATTTCAAAATTTCAAAAAAGAAAAAAAGAAAAAAAAAAGAAAAAAAGAAAAAGAAAAGAGAAGCTCGCTAGGCTAAAAACCCAAAAGGGCTGTTTAGGTAAAAATTAAAGCCCAAAAAAATTCAAAAAAAAAAAGAAAGAAAAAAAAAAAAAGCTTGCTAGGTTGAAAACTTGAAAGGGTGGTCTAGGCAAAAATTAAAGACACACACATAAAAAAAAAAAAAAAAAAAAAAAAAAAAAAAAAAAAAAAAAAAATTCGCTAGGCTAAAAACCTGAAAGGGTGGTCTAGGCAAAAATTAGAGCCAAAAAAGAGAGAGCCTGCTAGGCTAAAACCCGAAAGGGCGGTCTAGGAAAAATTAGGGCAAAAAAAAATCAAAAAATTATTTCACAAAAAATGAGAGTGAGTGATCTGATCTCAAGATAGGATGCTAAGAAGATCAAATAGAGGAAGTCATCAAGCTGAAATATTAAGACCAAATGAAAGGAATCAATGAAGACCAATGAGAAGATGATGAACATGACAAGGATTTTAGCACAAGTGTCAATGATGAAAGATGTAGAAAAATCTTCCAATACTTGAATTTAAAGTATTGCATACTTGGGGAAACATCATAAGGGTTTTTGAGCCTTTTATATCCTTCCTTTCAATAACCTGAACCTGACCTACATTACAACCTTTGAATAAAACCCTCCTTAAAGTCCTGCTGACTGAAAGCACACATTTAGCTTTGCTGATATTTTCTATTGGATTAAAAAGGAAAACTGCTCAAGATTATCAAGCCTTACTGGCTAATATCCTTGAAAGAAAAATTTCACAAATTCTCAAGTGACCAAAAATTTTTTCTAAGCCCTAAACACTCACTTTGTTTGCTCCCAACAGAAAATGACTCTTAAGAGAACAAATTTCCAAATTCTCAAAAATTTTCAAATCTTTAAACTTAGGATTTTTCCCGTTCTTGCTTGTTCCCAACATGTGTGATCCACAAGCATTTCATTCCTTTGATTGTCTTTGAAGACTTAATCTAAAAAATTTTCAAAATGAAGAAGCAAATTTGATTACATGTTTTTAATGATTTCAAATCCTTTCTTGCCAATGAGATCGAGTTAACAATTGAGCATTATGATTGGTCAAAGAGGTTGTTCAAAGGATCGGCTTCTGTTCATTTGAAAAAGATAAAATTTCAAAAAATCTCATTCTAATTAAATTGCTTTCTGGGGAAAAAAGAAACTCATTTAAAAAAATCATTTAAAAAAAAAATCTTTCCAAACTTCATTGTTCAAAACTTTGTCTTCGAACTACATTTGAACTTGATCCTTTATGAGAGAAGTATGTAGCTAGTCTTTTTAAAGGCCTGGTCACAATCACCCAAAAAGAAACTTCAATTCAAAAAAAAAAAAAAAGGATTTTTCAAAACTTCATTTTTCAAAAATTTTTTTTTTGAACTACGTTTGAATCTAATCCTCAATGAAAGAGGTACGTAGGCAGCCTTTTCAAAAGACCCGGTCACAATCACTCAAAAAACTCTTTTTTTTTTTCAAAGGCTCAAAATCAAGACATTTCTTTGTGTGGATTTAGACTAGGAGCATCTATTTTGCATTAAGCATATCATCAATTTTCTGTGCAAGCATGTCTAAACTAGGGACATTGGCCTAAAACATTTTTATAATAATTGATCACTAACAAGCTCAAGGAAAGAATCTTTTACAGGAGGTGGACATGGATCTTTCATCTACTTAACAATCACCATCAACCTTCAGTTTAGATGTGCCAATCAACACTCCAATAGAGCCCATTGGCCCATCCTCCCAGCAATCCTTGTTTTGCCTAGTTTTGTGATTTTGATCTCGTTTTACTCAAATTTTTCTTTATTGAGGTCCCTACACAATAAGATTTTTCAAAATTCACATTGATTTTTGAACTAGGGGCATTTGATCATGCCTCATCCATTTTGAAAAAACCAACATCATCATCTTTTCCTTAAATTTTAAGATTTCCAAAAATCATGCATCCATTTCTAAACCAGGGGCATTTGACCATGCCCCATCCATTTTGAAAAAAAAAAAAATCATCTTTTCCTTAAATATCAAGGTTTTCAAAAAGTCATGCATCAATCTGCAAACTAGGGGCATTTAGCCATACCTCATTCATTTTCAAAAAAGGGGACCACCATCATCATCTTTTCATAAATAAAAAAAAAAAAAAAAAACCAAGATTTTAGGATTTCAAAAAAAAAAAAAAATCATGCATTCATTTCTACACTAGGGGCATTCGGCTTTACCTCATTCAAATGAGTACAAACTCCATCAGAATTGATCAAGATAAGTTTAAATTGATACTATAAGACCTCATCAAGTGAATTCTAGACTTGTCCTATTTAAAGTTTCCACATGATAAAAAATTTCCATACCAACCAAAAAAAAAAAAAAAATCCATAACCAAAATCACATGTCCAAAAATTCCCAAAATCACATTTCCAAAAATTCTCAAAACCAAAATCACATGTCCAAAAAATTCTCATGACCAAAATCACATGTCAAAAAAAAATTTCCATAATTAAAATCACATGTCCAGAAAATTCCCGAATGCCTCTCAACATTTGGAGACTACCTTGACTTTTGAGGCTCTGCAATACAAAAATTTAGCCCATCATTCCATGTCCAAAATCACACCCAAGAAAAATGCCTCATGGCCAAAATCATAACCACAAAAGTTGTCCATGATCCAACATCACATACCCAACAAAGATTTTTCCATGTCCAAAATCTCATGCTCAACGAAAGCTTGCCGTAATCAAAGTTCCATGACTGATACAAAAATTTTTCCATATCCACAAAATTTTTTTTCCGTACCCACAAGATTTTCCATACTCATACCCACAAAATTTGGCCATGATCATGAAATAAAATTTACACATGTCAACAAAATTTCTCACATGCATCATGAATATATTCATTGAAGCCTACAACACAATTTTTTCGTAATGTCCATGCCCCCAATACCCAAGCCAAAATCCATCCAACAATATCACAAATTACTAGCATTGCCAAAATTTCATCATTCACCAACATTGTCCAAGTAACACCAAGACCAAAAAATGCAACAATATAAAAATGACCCAAAGCCAAGATTACAACATGATCAACCATACAATGCCCCAAGTTTCAACAAGAGCACACAACAACCCAATGACAATCTCCCAACATCAAACTCCTAATTCCAAATTTTCAAATTCATTGAAGCCTACAACACAAGTTTTTTGCAATGTCCATGCCCCCCAATACCCAAGCCAAAATTCATCCAACAATATCACAAATTACCAACATTGCCAAAATTTCATCATTCACCAATATTGTCCAAGTTTCACCATGACCAAAAAATGCAACAATATAAAAAAGCCCCAAAGCCAAGATTATAACATGATCAACCATACAATGCCCCAAGTTTCAACAAGAGCACAGAACAACCCAATGACAATCTCCTAACATCAAACTCCTAATTCCAAATTCTCAAATTCCAAAAATCCCAAACTTTCAATTCCAATTTTTCAAATTTCACATTGCAGATTCCAAACTCTAAGTTCCAAGTTTCAAATTCAAAATTTTCAATTTTCAAAATCTCAAGTTTCAAAATATCAAGTTTCAAAATTTCAAGTTTCAAATTTCAAGATCTCAAGTTTCAAGCTTCAAAATCTCAAGTTTCAAAATTCCAAAGTTTCAATTTTCAAAATTTCAAAAGGATAAATCTCTTGAAACACTTTTCAAAGGGATAAATCTCCTAAACAAATTTTCAAAGGACAAATCCTAACAAAATTTCAAAAGGATAAATCTCTTAAAACACTTTTCAAAAGGATAAATCTTCTAAACAAATTTTCAGATGACAAATCTCCTAACAAAATTTTAAAAGGACAAATCTCCTAACAAACTTTTCAAAAGGATAAATCTCCTAAACAAATTTTCAAAACAATTAATCTCCTAACAAACTTTCCAAAAGGATAATTCTCCTAAACATATTTTCAAATGACAAATCTCCAAAACAAAATTTCAAAAGGAAAAATCTCCTAAATAAATGTTCAAAGGACAAATCACCATTAACAAATCTTCGAAAAAGGATAAATCTCCTTCACTTCAATCTTAAATGGACAAATCTCCGTGAACACATCTTCAAAAGGAAAATTCTCTTGAACAAATCTTCAAAAGGACAAATCTCCATGAATAAATCTTCAAAGGACAAATCTCCATGAACACATCTTCATAAAAGGAAAAATCTCCTGAATAAATCATCAAAAGGAAAAATCTCCTGAACAAATCTTCAAAAGGATAAATCTCCATGAACAAATCTTCAAAGGACAAAACTCCATGAACAAATCTTAAATGGACAAATCTCCATGAACACATCTTCATAAAAGGAAAAATCTCTTGAACAAATCTTCAAAAGGACAAATCTCCATGAACAAATTTTCAAAGGACAAATCTCCATGAACACATCTTTGTAAAAGGAAAAATCTCCTGAACAAATCTTCAAAAGGGCAAATCTCCATGAACAAATTTTCAAAGGACAAATCTCCTGAACAAATCTTCAAAAGGGCAAATCTCCATGAACAAATCTTTAAAAGGACAAATCTCCACGAACAAATCTTCAAGAACAATCTTAAATCCCAAATTTGTAATTCAAAATTTTCATTCCCAAGTTTAAAATTCCACATTCTAAATTCCCAATTCTCAAATTCAATCTCAAGTTTCAAAATCTCCAGATTTCAAGTTGCAAAAAATTTCAAACGTTAAATTCCAAGCTTCCAGTTTTAGAGATCAAATATTTTTCAAAGAACCATCAAGAAACAATCAAAGCTTTCTTGATGAAAATGAAAAAAAGTTCAAATCAAGAAGAGACAAATGAAAATCACACATTTCAAAAGAGCAAGGGAACAACAAAACACTCATCAGTTAAAGACCAATTCCAAATTTTGGCTTTTGCATGCAACAATTAGGTTTCAAGGATGAGAAGCCCTTGATTTCTTTAGTCAAGATTAGATTCATTGATCGCGAGAACCTACGTATCTAAGATCAATATCATGGTCGCAACATCACCTCAGTCAAGATCAGATTCATTGGTCTCAGGAACCTACGTATCCAAGATCAATATCATGGTCGCAGACATTACCTCAGTCAAGATCATATTCATTGGTCGTAGGAACCTACATATCCAAGATCAATATCATGGTTGCAGGCATTACCTCAGTCAAGATCAGATTCATTGGTCGTAAGAACCTACGTATCCAAGATCAATATCATGGTCGTAGACATCACTTCAATCAAGATCAGATTCTTTGATCGTAGGAACCTATGTATCCAAAATCAATATCATGGTCGCAAACATCACCCTCGTCAAGATCAAGTCCCTTTATCACTGACAACTCCATTATCAAGAATCGTTTCAAAGTCTCTTCAATTATCAAGAATCATTTCAAAGTTCATCAGTCACCTCAATTATCAAGATTCATTTCCAAGTCTCTCAGTCACTTCAATTATCAAGAATCATTTCAAAGTTCATCAGCTACCAGTTAGGTCAAGTATTTTCATTTTTTGTTAAAAGGTAAGGCACTAGTTCTATGTTCCAGGGTTTTAGGTTCAAGGACTAGGTAATCTTAGAAAATTCAACCTTAATTAAATCATGGCCGCTAAAATCAGTGTCTTTGTTTTACATTGACATTTGCCTTCCAAGCTCTGTCAATGAGGAGCATTCTGTAGAAACTTGATTTTGCACCCATGATTTAATCAAGAAAGATGACTGGAATGACCATTCGTGTACCCCAAAAATCATGATTGCATTACATGCATCAATTTGTTGTTGCAATACATGCATTAATTCATTCGTTGCATATCAAAAAAATGATCTTGAGGTTCTAACAGTCGCAATGGTGTGTCCGGTTTCCAAATCGGGCCATCGAATCGAAAGATATCGCATGATCAAGTTTGCATAGTTAGCATGCATTTTGTCTAGGTAGAATCGACCGCGAATGATTAATTTAAATTAATTATGATTTGTTAAAATATTAAAATTAATTAAATAATTATGTGATTGGTTGATAATTAGTGTTTTAAATAGGATTGTTTGCATATGAATAAATGGATGATTGGATAACAATAAAATTGTAGATAATCTGAACTTTATTGAGATTTATTTTAGGGTATTTATCTACAAGATAATTATTCTAGTAAAAGCATGAATTATCCAGAAAAGAGATAAAAATCTTAGAATATGGGTGAAAACGCGTCTAGGTGCAAGGGCTGGCTCAAGAAAACCTAAAAAAGAAGTCCAAAATGCACCTGAACATGAAGATACGTTTGGTGCCCAAGAGTACCATTCGGCACTTTTGGAGTGCTGAATGGCACTTTAAAAGTGCCGAATGGCCCTCTTTTGGGCTTTGGCCCAATTTCCTTCGGGTGCTGATAAGGCACACCCTTTTTGACCTTTTCGCAAAAGGATGCGTCCCAATTCGCATTTTAATTGTCTAAGCCTATTTTTTAGAGTTTTCTAACCTCTAGAAATAGAGACTGGATCACATAATTCAATACACTTTTTACGCTCTGGGAGGCACGCTTTTTTAGGCTCTAAAATTGCTCATATTTTTTGTTCCCCTCTCTGATTTTTTGTTAAAGCTAAGGTTTTTAGGTTTCAAAGATAATTGCATAAATTTCTTTGAACCCTAAAACATCCTCTCAAGTAGAAGAGTGCTCATGCAAGAGATTGCTTTCACACCCTTTTGTTTTTATGATTCTCTTATTATGATGATGCATGTTTAATTGTTTCAAATATTCATATTCTACCTTGTTAATTTAGTTTATGAAAATATGTTCTTGATTCCTTTATTGTTGCTATAATCTGTTTCTTAGTTTTAAAGATCTGCACGTAATTAACTCTTTGTCTTCAAAATAAAACAGATATGCATCTTCGTTAGATGTAGATCTGAATTTTTCTTCAAAATAAAACAGATCTGCATCTTATTTAGAGGTAGATCTGCATTTTTCTTCACAATAATTCAGATCTGCATCTTCCTTAGATGTACATTTGAATTTTTCTTCAAAATAAAATAGATATGCATCTTCCTTAGATGTAGATCTGAATTTTTCTTCAAAATAATACGGATCTGCATTTTTCTTAGATGTAGATCTGAATTTTTCTTAATCAAAACTGGTTTGTGTCTTCATTAGATGCAAATCTGAACATTTTTTTATCAAAAAAACAGATTTGTATCTTCCTTAGATACAAATCTGATGTTTTTAATGCATGCAGATTTTTGAAATAAAGAAAGAGATCATGTATTGTTGTGTTGGTTGTTTGTTTTGTTTAGTCCAACTTGCATAATTTATTTATGAATGAAATTCTCTTCATAAAAAAAATCTTTTCCATATTTTTGAACATATAAAACACATCTGACTTTTTCTATTATCCAAAAACTTTTTTTTTTATCATCACAACACAGATCTGATCTTTTGCAAAGTTAAAACTATTTTTTTTTTATTTCTTAAAAACAGATCTGATTTTTTTTTTTTTTATAAATCAAATTCAATTTTTTTATCACTAAATTGGATTTGAATTTTTTTAAACAAAGAAGAGGATACATTCATAAATAAATTTGTATGATTTAGTTTATTTCACTTGTGCAACATATCATTCATAGCATGCATAAAAGTGGTACATAGGTCACAAGAGTCTAAAAAACCAGACTATGTTTGGGCAGATCAGGTGTCTAACACCTTCCCATTCCGTAACCTAACCTCTGAATTTAGTTTTTTTGGATAGGTAGACCTAGGTCTTATCTTTGTTTTATTTTTAGTAGATTATAACTAAGACAAAAAGCCATGTAATTATTTGGTAGTTTGTAATTAGGACCCAAAGCCATGTAATTTTCAGTCTACCAAATGTATTCTTTTTTTCTTTTTTTTTTCAATCAATGAGAATGGTACAATTCAGTCATGTATTTTTTTGAATTTAGTTTTTTTTTATATATATAAAAAATAAGTGGCGACTCCACACTACTTATCCAAAAAGAGAGGTGCCCTAAAAAGGACTCGAAAAAATCTCCCTTTTTTGAGAGGCACCCAATTTTGGCAGTCTTTCACAACGGTGTAATCATGTCAATCCAATATCGGATAGGAATCCTCAATACTAATTTGTCAAAGGCTTAGACAAAACAACACTCTTTTTTAGAAAATCTTGATTGGTTTGGCCACAAGATCATTCGAAGCGCCAGCCTTAAAGATACAATCTTAGAGTAAAAGATTTGTAAGGCATCTTTAGTTTTTAGGGGGTCTTTTTTATAATAAAAAAAAAAAAAAAGACAAATGAGAGAAATTTTTAAAAGCCAAGAGGGCCAAGATCCCCTCCCTTCCCCAATAATTATGTCAATCCAATATCGGATAGAAATCTTCAATACTATATATGTTACCACCGTTGAGCTCATGATTTCAATAGGACCTTCTCTAAGGCTCACCAAGCCTGTGCCCATTGTTAATCCTATTTCAATCCCTTTAAAAACAAATAATGAAAAGCTTTTAATTAATTTTTAAACACTTTTAATGATAGATTTTAATCAAAAGAATATTTTAAATACCGAGAACACTTTTGTGTATGGATTTCGTGGGAACAGGTAATCCAAGGATATTTTAAAGTCCATGGGCCCTGCCCAAGGATGATTAAAGACCCATTCGCCAACCCAAGTTTGACACGTGGGCCAAGACCGAGGAAGAGAGACATCAAGACCACTCAAAACTAGGCTAAACTTAGAAAAAAAAAAGAGTTCCGAGGAAAGGAGGCTAATAGGCCCGTCATCCAAAGAGCTTGAGGAGCAAATGCACCTCGGAAGAACCATACTTAGATCCTTGCACCAGAGAGTGAAGCACCATGGAAGAGGTCAGAGTCGTGCAAGCAACGAAAAAGAAAAATATCTAGGAAGGTGGTCATCACCTCCGCATTCAATGCTTTGCACCAATTGAGTTGACCACATTTATGAGGAAAAGACACCTGAATAATAACTCAACAGCTCACAACTCTCTCTACCACCTCCAAAAGGGTCCTAATGGGACCAGCATCCAAATTGTCCCCCTAAGACATATAGATGAAGGGCTGAGATGCAATGGGAAGGGCTATATAAGGAAAGGAACCCCTCTAGAAAAAGAGAGGAATATTCCACAAATGAAGAGAGGGAGAGAGAAGCTAAAATTGACGGTATAGGAATCAGCTTTGATTGTTAATGAACAACCCCTCCTCGAACCTACCCGAGGAATAATTTACACTGAATTTGTGTCTCTTGCGTTCGTATTAATTGTGTTAGTCATGTTACTCTCAAGCCAGTAATTATTTAGCATTGCAGTGGACTCAGAAAACCCATTCTCTTACAAATTATTTATATTGGGCTTAAAGTACTGGGTTTCACTGTTCTAAGTGGGCTTGGGCCACTTTTCCAGTCCTTATAGATTCTTTTGTTAATTGGGATTAAAAGTTTTATGAAACAAATTATTAGTATAAAGAGAATTCTTTGACAAGCATAAATAAACTTATAAGGTCCTCTTAGGATAAGATTTTGATTGAACATTGGAAAGCAAACAATACAATACAAAGAATGAAATGGAGTTTATCTATAAATATATTGAAGAAATTTGAGTTTAGAACCATGAATAATTCCATAACATCTCAAATTCGTTTTTACGAAGAACAAATACATTTTAACTAGTATGTGTTGTATTCTCTAGCTTTCTCTTCATTGTTTCTACTCCTCTATGGTGTTGTGAGAGTTTCCTACACAGTTTGTTGGAAACCCAAGTTGATAGAGAAAGCGCATAAAACGCCAAGGAATTAGAGACGCTCCTTACAACGACAGTGATTGATGGAAAAAAAAAAAAAAAAAAAGATGATTGTAAATTATAATTAGCCTGCAACTGCGAGCACTGCACATTTAATTATAATTTCTAAAATAGAAACAGCAGTAATATATATAGAGTTCGCTAAATGACAAGGACCAGCTCGTTCATGCACCACCAAGATGGAATATGCAACCCGTATTGGTGTTACAAGGACTAGTTCGTTCATGATTCGAGGACTTGGTTTAGTTTTACCGTTATATAATTGTGGAATTTAACTCATTTTTAGTCATCTGATTACGAATCTCCTCAGACAATATGTCTGTGGGCCTATCTACTAGTCTTGTGCTGGACTATGTATTAAACTTTAATATGACAATTTCAGGGATGGAGTCAGGACTTGGAGTTAGGGTTGACGGCTCTACCACTTGTTATGAGGCAAATCTAAGTTTTGTTTTTGTTGCATTCGTGCTAGATAAGGGAATATATATATATATATATATATATAAACTTTTTAAAAGGTCAGGTTATTTGTTTTGAGTAAAATAAATTGATTGGGCTTAATTTTTTTCTAGCTTTACGATAGTAATTTTTGTTGTTGGGCTCCTATATTTTGTTCTGGATTTAAATTTTTTTTTTTTTTTTGAAGAGAGAATTTCAGCCTATAGCGTCCACTTCTGATGATACTCTTTATCATCATATCAAGACAGCAATCGATTTTTGGTGTAAGCGGGGGTTGAACCTTAGATCTCTTATTTAACCATTAAAGACTTTACCAATTGAGCTAACTGGAACATACAATTAATTTTTTATGGCCTTTAAAATGTGGAAAATACTAAAACTACAAAAATTAACAAATAGTTAATGTAGTAAGTGGTTATTGGTAAGTAAAAAGTAATATAAGTATGCGAACCAATAAGGCCACGTTTGGTAGACTGCAATGGTGATTACATAGGAATAGGAATAAATATTACAATGAATATAAGAAGCTGTAATGTTATTACTTTTCATTTTTTTGGTGACAATACAATATTAGAACCCTAAAGACAATGGTATAAAAGCATTTTAAATTAGATTGTCTAAAATACCCTTATTATAAAATTACAAATACACTTTTTATAAAGATTAGTTTAACAAACCAATCTTGAACAGAGGATCTCCAATAAACCCAATCTCTCTTCTTCTTCTTTTTTCTAAATAAAATTGATGTCATTCCAATGTATTAAAATTATGAAGTAACTGCATCAGTGATCAATCGGTCTTTCAAAAAATCTTGTGGGTCTTCAATCAAGTGTCCCATAGTTGTAAAATTTGACCAACAAACTACAATCTTACTTGAACAATGGTAAGATTCTCAATCTTTTCAAAATCCTCAATCTTGATTCAATATCTAGTTTTGTTCTTAATCCAGCATTAGGTAATTTGGTATAAATCTTTCCTTCCAAAGACTTTCAAATATCCAAGCTTAAATTTATTTTCAGAATTACCTTCCCTTTTATGGTGATATTCTACCAAAGCTTCCACTAGTTTCAAATCTTCAACAGGAGTCCACTTTCATTTATAATAGGCCAAGAATGTATTGACTACTTTGGTAACTTAATCAATTAATTTAGTCAAGTGAAATTAATTAGATTCAATTACATGCAATAAGCGTGGTCGCACAAACAAATCACCAAATAACTAAATGCAGCAGAAAATAAATTTGACACGAGTGATTTGTTTACGAATGGGGAAAACCGCCGAGGCAAAACCCCACCGGGTGAATTTAAGGTCACCACTCCTGAGAATCCACTATTATCAAAACAAGCGTTACAAGTAAAGGAATCTCAGTACCTTATACCAACCTATACCCCAATACCCAATTGGACTTGTAATGTAGTGACAATCTCTCATTTCAATGCACAGCTCCAAGTACGTGATTAACCAATCGATACACGAATCCCAATACGTGACTAACACAGAAACCTGAGAAGGATGTTGGCTGTAAAGTTCTTCAATTCATCCACACGATGAAGATCAAGAAGCTCCTTGGTTACAAAACCCTACGGTGTATAAACGCTGCAGCTTGTCTCCGGTCATAATATGCATCAATAAAACCCTTGCATCAAATGAGACGACTCTTAAAATAATCTTTATATATGTCTAGGGTTGTGAGAAAAGAAAACCTAAACATGTAGCTTGGATATGTGTGAAAAACAAATCTGAAAATCTGAATTTCGTAATTCTTGATAGATACAGCTGTTGAGCTATTTGTCGAGTTTCGAATATTAAACCTCGATAGATACATCTGTCAAGCTTTAATGAATAGAACTTCTTCACTTGATTCTAGGACAGACTTGCATGGCTTCAATACTTGGACTTGAACTCTTATTTCTTGAAGTATTAAACACATCCTAGATCTACTCAATTACAAGTGAAGCGCGTTTTGTCAAAAGATTAGCCAATTATATACGACATATGTTCTTAACATGTTTTACATATGTCCTAACAATTTCCCCCTTTGGCAATCCATGACAAAACCACAACAAACAAATAAAATATGAGAGAAGTCATAAATCACTCAACTCTTACTCACTTGTTGAATACAATAAAATCTAATCCTAATACAAACTCTTGAAAAAATTTGCTAGAAGAGAGTTCATGGCATGATAGATTTTGAAAACCTGTCTTTTTGAAACACTTTAAACAAAACTCATCAATGCATCTTAGTGTCAAACAAAAATAAAGATTGCATACAATAAATAAAGAATATGTGTATAAAGAGATAAAATGAACAACACATGGAGAGATAGGTGAAATGTGATAACAACATCATCGAATATATATATCAAGGATAAATACAATGTTTGCTACCACTAAGTGGTCACAAGACCAATGTATAAAAGATAATGTATCTAAAAGAGAAAGAAAAGAAAAGATACATAAGTTCTTATTACATCCCTCATAAAAAAAAAAAAAAAAAAAAAAAAAAAAAAAAAAAAACTCCCCCTAACAAAAAGGTCCTATGCTAACTCTCCCCCTAAGTATATGACTACTTTCATACCCAAAACTACTCTCCCTTTTTGTCACGAATGACAAAAGACAAGTCGCTAAGAAGCAGTCATCTCATCATCACTGGAAAAGTTAGCATCCTCATCCTCATTAGCATCATCATCACTGGAGCCACCATTATCACCCTCATCCTCTGAAGCCTATAGAGATGGAGATAAAGATGCGATGAAGCCACCTATGACAGCCTATTGTCGTGCAATACGACTAACACGGGTGTTCACATGACACAACTCATCACTGAAAGTGTCAAGGCGAGCATCCATGCGCTCAAGCTGTGCCATGATGGCCTCTAGAGTCACACCCCGCGGAAGAAGAAGGAGCGGAGGTGGCTAGAGTGGAATGAGCTAGAAGAGTCATCGTCTCGGTCTATGGCCGCTTGGGTTGAAGCTGGGCCTCACTTCGTCTAACGAACACCGCACTAATGGCACACATGATGGAGAAATAAGGAGATTCAGGATAAGAAACAAAGGAGTGGTGAATGATCCTCATGATAGAAGAAGGAAAAATAAGCTTATCACAGCTTGTCGTATTCTTATAGACATCTATAAGGGAGAGTATGAAATGAGTGGGAAATTCAATAGCGAGGTCCTCGATGAGGGACAACAAAAAGCGAGCATGAGGCTCAGTAATAGAATTATAGTGAGATAAGGGATGTAAAACAATTGTCATCATCATATTCAGGAACCTCAGAACTTTTGCAAAGCCCGAGCATGAGGTGTTTTGATGGTCACCCCATGATGAAGGTGTCTCACAAAAGAGAGACAAGAGTTCATCTTTAGACACAGTCCGCAAACGAGGACATCCGGGATAATCAGGATGTGATACCCTCAGAACATGTAGCAAATTAGAGATAAGCTCCGGAGTGACTACAATACGAATACCTCAAACGGAAGTAATGAAATGAGGTATAGAATAATCAAATCCTTGCATATTGGAGTAAAACTCCTGTATGATCACAGAGGGACAGCTCACTGGGATCTCACAAAGAGACTCCCAACCTTGACTGTGAATGATAATGGGTAGAGTGGTATTGGAGAAGTTTGATAAGATAACATGGTGTTCCGAATGAATGCCATGTTTGGAGAAGTTCTCCGAGAAGTCTTGACGGGTCTTCTCATCACAGAACCTGACATGAAGTGGGGAAGAGTCATAAGAAGATGCCCCGGAACAAAGAAGGTTCTAAGACGATGTCGTTTTGCGCATAGGTACCATGCACAGACTATCCGAGAAAGAGAGAGAGAGAGAGAGAGAGAGAGAAGAAGAAGAAGAAGAAGAAGAAGAAGAAGAAAAGCACCAATCAACATATAGTACCAAAAGTAAAGAAAAGAGGGTACGTATGCATGAATAAAGCATGATCATGTGACATGCAACAAAAACAATGCATCATGGGCTCAGCCCAATCCATACCTACCAGCACACAAGGTTCCAACATAGAAACATACATCTAAATGCATAAAACATTGTTAAAAATGCAAATGAAATGCAATGCATGAGTATATAGGATCATTGAAGCTAAACCTAACCCAAAAATTTTCAAAAATACTCATCAATTTTCAAAAACACCAAAAATTTCTCAAAACCCAAACCTAGGTTAAAAAATATTAAATGCATGAAGAAAAAGAGAAACAAGATCATACTAGGGGAAAAAAGCATGGATCAGGCCGAAATCCAAGTAGGGAAGATGAATGGGTTGAGGGAAAAGTGTTTAGGAGAGAGAAAAAGAAGGTTTCTGTCGAGAGAGATTGAAGAAAAGTGAATCTGATTTCGTGTTGGACCTATTTATAGAAAACGCATCTTGATGGATCGAGATCTGTCGAGAATCTATCGAGCATTAATTCTCGACAGATAAATCTGTCGAGAATTTGTCGACAGCAAAAGTACCTCGATGGATTGAGAAGCTATCGAGAATCTATCGACAGACAGAAACTTTCTTTATAGATTGAGAATTTGTCGAGAAGCTATCGAGACAAATTCTAGAAAGCTTCGATGGATCGAAGATGCGTTAAGATTTGTCGAGAAAACACAATCCAAGGGTTTCGATAGATAGCTATTTGTCGAGAAGCTGTCAAGCTTGGTAAAAACCGTTTTTCAAAGAGGGGAAAAAAACAGAAATGAATGCAATCAAGCAAGTTACTCAACCAAAGATCCAATCAACATTTTAAACTCTTAAAAACATCTCTCAACAAAAAAAATGCAAAGCATTTAGATCCAAAACACACACACACACACACACACACACACACACACACACACTAAACAAGTCTAACCCATTTTATATTTCAAAAATGAGTCAAGACAGTTTAGTGAGCCTACATTAATACATGTATTCCTTGTGATGGTCAAATCACATTATACATGCACATGTATCAAAAGTAGCAAAGAATTTTGCGTGTTATGTGTGAAAAACATCGCAAGATTGTAAAAGTATCTACATGTTATGATGATTTGAGATATGAGATAATCAATTTAACTTACACACAATCATAACTGCTTGATAGGTACTATCCTCTTCGAAGTACATCTTATAACTCACACATCTCCCAGAAACACGCTCTCAACCATATTTAAAAGTATTTTGATTCTTTTTGCTTTTAATTTTTCTTTGCATTTTTTTTCTTTTGAGCATATCATGCATGAGCATATAAGAAAGAGAGAGAGAAGCAATAGCCAATTATGTTAAGCTTAAACATCAATTTTGCTATGCCTAAACATACAAATGTTATTCATGATTGGCGGGCTTTAGTGGTGAGATGGTTATTTATGCCTTTCTCTTAGGATTTTTTAGTCTTTCTTGTCAAAAAGAGTGATATGAGTGTTAAGTATAAGAGATTACTTAATCGTACTTATCACAAACACGAGCCACAAAGCTCTTTTGCTTAGTTGTACATTAAGATGCTTATATAAACTACAAAAGATACAAAGTTTTGAAAATTTTGTTTCAATGGCCATCCAGTGTACATAAGTACCAATGTACACATAACACACTGTTTTTGTATTTTTTCGATTTTTCTTTTTTTTTTTATGAAAAACAAAATAAAACAAAACTGAAAACAAACACATAAAAACATGTTAAACAAAGCATAGCATAAAACTAGACTGACTCAAAACAAGAAAGCAAAACACACAAGTAATGCATAAACAAAAAGAGAGGCAGAGAAAGAAAAAGTTACTGAATCGCTTTGTGCTTTTTTCCTTCCACATCTTAGAAGAACATTTCCGTTGAGCGAACCTTTGATCTGACAGTGAGGGGGAAGAATTGAAACCATTCAAGTTTGAAAGGAACATGAGGGCCTTAAGAAGATCTCCAAGAGGAGCAAAAAAGGATGGAAACTGATTCCGGTTTCCAGATAAGATCATACTATTACTTTGTTGAGTGGTTAACTACTTGTTGCAATTATGTCGAGTATGTTCTGTAGCTCTACATTGATGACAAAGATGTTGCTTCTTCTATTTAGACTTTTGATTATTTCCCTTCTTAGTCTTAGGGTTTCTAGTCTCTTTCTTATTAAGCTTAAGGGATGCTCCTAAGATAGATTTGTCATTGTCTATGTTCTCACTAGCTAAAACAGTTTTAACATCATTATTCTCCTAATTAACATTATTAGCAGGTGAGAGAAACACAGTAGTACTAGAAAAAGTAATATTAGGAGAAGAGAAATCATACCTCAAACCGGTTCTATCAGAAGCAGATTTCTAAAAGCTAAGCATCTCATCAAGCTTTGCACTGGAAGTCCTCTTTAATTGAGCTCTAACTTGAAACAGCTTCGCTTCAAGCTTCTTGGTCTTTTTAGCCAAGAAATTGTTCTCAAACCGCAGTGCTCCAATGGTCTGATTAGCTTCATCAAATTTTATGGAAAGCTCTTCTTGATCAAGTTCCACATCACTTAACTTCTTGGTGGCCAACCTATATAGTTTCTCATGCTTCTCAGAAACCTTGTATAATTTTTCATAGGCTGTATGGATATCATCTTGATCGTCCATTTTCTCAAACTTAGAGTCCACCAAGTCCTCTTTATCATTTCCCTAGTCATCATTGTCATCTGAATCATCCTCGAGCTCGATGTCACTCAAGGTAGCAAAAAGGGCCTTGCTTTTCCCAATAGTCTTGAGATAAGTTGGACATTCTTGATTTATATGTCCAAACTCTTGACATCCGAAACATTTTGGTCCGGAGGGAATACTGTACTGACTGCCATCCCTAGCATCCTTCTTCCCTCTATCTTGGCTCTTGAATTGTGAAGAACTAGAGTGCTTATGGTCTTTGGTGAATCCTTTCGCATTGGCATTCTTCATGAATTTTTTGAATTGCCTTGTGATTTAGGATTTTATCTTGGAATCTTCATCATCAGAAGACTCATCAGTATCACTGCTTTTGGCTTTCAAAGCCATGCTCTTGCTCTTACTTGATTTTCCTATCTTAGTCAAACCTAATTCACAGGTTTGCAAATTGCCAACCAGCTCTGTCAAAGGAATTTTGTCAATATCCTTTGATTCTTTAATAGAGGTAATCTTGGCATGAAATCTCTCAAGCAGAGATCTGAGCACCTTCCTTACAACTTTGGGTTCAAGAATGGTTTCCCCAAGATTAAAGGCAGGGTTGACTATGTCCTTTAGCTTGGCATAGAACTCATCAAACGACTCATCCTCCTCCATCTTAATTTCTTCAAAGCTTGTGGTAAGCCTTTGAAATTTTGAATCCTTGACAACCTTAGTTCCTTCATAGGTTTTCAGGAGGATAGTCCGTGCTTCCTTCACAATTTCGGTGGAGGATATCTTCTTGAACTCCTTATTGGTGACTGCACTGAATAAAGCATTCAATGCTCTGCTATTAAAGTTTGTTGCTTTGATCTTAGCATCATCCTAATCAGTCGACGCTTCCTTTGGCTTAGTCCAACCAATCTCCATAGCTTGCCACACCATCTCATCTAAAAACTGCAAGAAAGCTTTCATGTGTATTTTCCAGTATGCATAATTAGTGCTATCAAATAAAGGAGGAATAATTAAATATTGTCCCCTATCCATGACAAACAGGAATCAATGGATCACATAGCAAAGATTAACCCTAATTAGAGTGTGCCCCATTGATACCACTTGATAGGCCAAGAATGTATTGACCCCTTTGGTAACTTAATCGATCAATTTAGCCAAATAAAATTAATTAGATTCAATTATATGCAATAAGCGTAGTAGCACAAACAAATCACCAAATAACTAAATGAAGTAGAAAATAAATTTGACACGGGTGATTTGTTTACGAACAGGGAAAACCACCGTAGCAAAACCCCACCGGGTGAATTTAAGGTCACCACTCCCAAGAATTCACTATTATCAAAACAAGCGGTTACAAGTAAAGGAATCACAGTACCTTATACCAACCTATAGTTGAACCCTTACCCCAATACCCAATTGGACTTGTAATACAGTGACAATCTCTCATTTCAATGCATGGCTCCAAGTATGTAACTAACACACCAACTTAAGAAGGATGCTGGCTGCAAATTTCTTCAGTTCATCCACATAAAGAAAATCAAGAAGCTCATTAGTTACAAAACCCTACGGCGTACAAACGCAGCAGCTTCTTCAAGAGAAAGATGAACTAGGGCAAATTGTCTCTGGTCACAATATACATCAATAAAACCTTTGCATCAAGTGAGACAGCCCTTAAAATAATCCTTATATATATCTAGGGTTGTGAGAAAAGAAAACCTAAACACATAGCTTGGATATGCGTGAAAAACAGATTTGAAAATCTAAATTTCATAATTCTCGATAAATATAGTTGTCAAGTTATCTGTCGAGCTTCGAATATTAAACCTCGATAGATACATCTGTCAAGTTTTAATGAACAGTACTTCACTTGATTCATCGACAAATTTGCATGGCTTCAATACTTAGACTTGAACTCTTGTTTCTTGAAGTATTAAACACATCTTAGATCTATCCAATTACAAATAAAGTGCGTTTTGTCAAAGGATTAGCTAACTCTATATGACATATGTTCCTAACATGTTCGGCATATGTCCTAACAATTTAAAAGGACCTTGAGAATCAAGTGTATTTGATTCCATATCTAAAAAAACAAGACAAATTATAATGCAGCTAAAATACTAACAATCAAAATTGGAAGTTGATAAATAAAATATAAATAGCATACAGAAGCTTGAATCCTATACATATCAAAAATATACATATCGTAACTAAACTACTCCAATAACATAACAAAACCATTCCAGTAACGTAAATTTACAAGTGATAAATAGGCATATTTAAATATAAGTTTGAATCCTATACATAATCCTATACATCTTATACATACATACATACATACATATATATATATATATATATATATGCCACATAGAATTTATTGTAAAGTTATTGTGATAATTTTATAGATGTAACATTACTTGAACAATGGCATGATTGCAAAGTCAATGTTTGGTACATGTTTTGTCATATAATATATAAACGAATAAAAGAATTGAAAGTCAAAGATTTCAAGTTTTGCATATCTCCTCTTAGATTCATTGTGACTGTTTTGGTTCTCATTAAAATTAAAAAATATGTAGATTGAAGTGGCTTTTCATTCTTCTTCTCATAGTCATGCTCCAGTTCCTCCCAACACATAGACACCTAATAATTAGATAAAAGATATATACAAAATATGCTAAAGTTCCAAAGATTGGTCATTTGGTTGCATTTAGATAAAAAAATAATAATAACAGAAGAAAACAATCTGTGCAAGAGTATAAAACTAAAAGAGAAGAAAAATAATCTGTGCAATACCAGAACAATCTCATATACATAATAATCGACTGCATGCTTCATCTGGTTGTGTCAGATTAACAATTAATACAGTAATCTTTTCATCAGTATTAGAGGGGACTAGTTTGACAGTAGTGAAGGGTCTCCCATAGATCTCTCTCCAACTCTCTCTGCATAACACATATTCATTACCAAAAAAAAAAATTGAAATTAAATTGCTGAAAACTATAACAGAACAAAAGGGCCTAAAACAAAATTGGAACAGAAAATTAATAATTCCGTTGAAATTGTAACTCCAAAAACATACTTTCAAGAAGCTAAACTGCATAAAACACACAACCAACATAATATATGTTCAAATGAAAATCCCAAACTAACATAAAGCACAATCTATTGCAATGATCATTATAACTTATTTAACAGATTTTAACACCTCTAAATTTAAAGCAACAAAATTAAACAACAATTAATTTGCATCTGTCAAATGACTACACTACAACATTCAAGCTTCAACAACAAATTTTAACAGTGATCAAGGATAAACCATCTAAACCTAAGAAACAAAGCAAAAACCATTAAAAAAATAATAATAAAAACTAAAACACATAGGTCTGCCAGCATACTTTAATCCAAATTCCTCTGCCAATACCAATACCAAAAAACCCTTTCAATTATTTCTCCGCCTTTTCTGCTTCTTGGTGTTGTAGATGTCTTCTATCATGCTCTGCTTTTTCTCATCATTCAACCTTAATTAAAAAGAAACAACCCAAATAGTACTAATAATTGATGAAAGTTTTTAAATAATAATAACTTCTATAAATCAGAAGTCCTAAATTACAAAATTTTAAAATATGAATATAGTTCTAGTAATCTAGATTCGGTGTGTGAATACTCAACAAAGCAACCATAATATACATAACCATAGAAAAGAATACTTAGTTCTCACACGACACAACAACAATAGCCAATAATAACAACAACAACAACAAAATTTTCAATAATACAAAGCCAAGAATAGCCAATAAATATTATAAAATGATATTTACAATACAAAACTAGTTCTAAATTTAAGCATGATTGGAATACAAAACATGATGGGGCTACGAAAACAATTAGTATTCAAATGGGTTGTGCCTGGAAACATAAATTTTTTTCAAAAAAATTACCACAAAATTTGCCTCCACTGATTTGGTTGGAGGGGTAGTGACGATCTTTAGAGAAAATTGCAAATGGGTGTGTTCAAAGTTGAGGTTTTGGTTGATTTTGGATCTTGATAAACGGAGAGGCTGAGAAAAGGAGAGCGTGGGATCTGAAAATTTAAAACAATGCAAAGTAAGATTAATAACAAAATCAAAAACCAAACCTAACATACCATATCATCTCGCCAACGGCCAGATGATTCGTAGCGTTCATCTAGAATCGGACTCCCCCAGATCTCAAATTTTTGTAAGTTATAAGAACAAAGTTCAGCAATGACTTTAACTTTGGGCAATCACAGATCTTTTGAATCATTTTTTGCTTTTGGGTTGTGGGTTTGATATGGTTTGATCATGGAGGTTTGTGTGTTGCAGTTGTTGTGGGTGGTGGTGGTGGTGCTGCTTGCTCAATTGTGGTGGTTGTGGGTGAAACGGGAAAGGGGAAGGGGAACGAGAGAAATAAGGTCTGAGGAAGAAGATCTCGTTCGTTTGTGGGTATGGCAGGTTTTGGTTGAGGAAGGAGAAGGCAGAGATTGGGTTTTGTGTTTATTGGGTTTTAAAAGTTTTATGTTGCATGAAAAGTTTTTTTTTTTTTTGACTTTTTTTTTTAAATATTATGCTGACGTGAAAAATTGTGGGAGTCTCAGAAGTTTCGGTTTTATATATATATATATATATATATATATATAAATGATTATTCTTTGTAATAAAAACATAACCAAACAACTGTATAACTAAATCATAGAAATAACTATTATATTATAGTGTCTATTACAGTTTACCAAACGTGCCCTAAGAATTTGCTGCCTCAACAGTTTGTAAAAATTTTATAGAAACATTTTTAGCTATAACATTGCTCTTAAAAGAATTAATGACATTGTTAAAGGAGCAAAGTGTAATTTTATTGAACAAAATTACTAAAATTAGTATATATTAATATACTAATATTTTTATTAGAAAAAATTTGGAGGGGGGCCATTGCCTCTAAGTCTATATCTAGCTACATCTTGGGGTGCTTTCACATCTTTTTTACGTTAAAAATATTAAGAAGTATCAGTTGAGTAAGTTTTTTAAATGTCATCCAAAAACGTTTTAGAACGTTGATTTGTTCGTATTCCTGTGGATATTGTAGGAGAGACTAGAATCATTCTTTTTATTGTTGGGGAGCCACGAGCAACGACTTCAATATCTGTGTCACTGGAAATCTTGACCCATTCAATATTCGACCTTTCGTACCACCAAGGACCACTTCTCATAAAAAAAGTGCTACACGACACGAAAGTTGAATAAGATCTGGATTGGTTATCTCTCTCTCACACACACACACACAAAAGAAAAAAAAGAACTGGATATATTGATATTTCAATCATTTTAATCTGGGGGAGATATGGCTTGAAGATTTCTTACAAGGAACATGTTTATATTATACTCCTAGGCCTTTTTAACTTATTTATTTAATTACATTGAACTTACAAAGTTGAAATTGATTTTTTTTTTTTTAATGGAGATCTTCGTTGCATGTAGTCCTGACCCTCTAAATTCAACTCAATAAAAAATGATTAAGCTAACTCAATACAAAATCAATTTGTTGGGGATTAGCTTCCTTATAAGCTAACTCATTATTTTACTATTGTCAAGAGTGTTATTTAGCATACTATCAAAAGCTTTCCCATCAATTGTAATGAATCTCTATCTCGATCGAAACAATTGAGCTATTTTATTGGAAACTAAGTTTGTATAGTAACTCAAAAAGTCAAACCACACGAATAGTTTGCGTATGTCTATTCAAGAAAAATATGTGATGATCACGTGAATATTTATGATAGTCCCTTTGAGTGAGTGAAAGGGACTTTTCTTTGTGCAAAGATAATAAACAAAGCGCGTGACAAGCATGTGAATAGGAGGAGTTGCTGCTTTGTGGTTTTCTTGACTAGTTTTAGCCAAAAATGAAGGAAATGAGTTAATTGTGATGCAAAACTTGGTGTTGTTAAGATTATGTATAACCACTGTGCACACTTGTGAATGATGATCACTTCACAAATACAAAGTTCTTGTAGGATGTGAGGGGGCAAGGATTGTAGTTCAAGTCTCTAAGAGAGAACTTGACACACATATACACTTAGATTAAGTTAAAGCAGAATTTCTATCTTTTATATATATATATATATATATATATGTATGTATAAATAAGGAAAGATTTTTTTGGGTAGTTTTACTTAATCAATATTTTTTTTATTCACTAAAATATTACAAACACCAAACACTATAAAATGCATAAAACAAGCGTAAATAATAATTTTGCCATGCTTTTTTTTGTTGAAAGGAAGTCTACCCCCAATAACTATGTACATGGATAGCTTATATAAATATCATCAAAAGTTAGATATTACATGCAGGGTGTTCATGAAACCGCTCCGGCTACATAATCGCACATAAACCAACCAAAATAGCCCACAAAATGTAGTAATCACACCACATTGCAAGTGGTAGTTAAAAAACCACACCTATTAGTATATAAGTTTTATTTTATATTTAATATAGATTTTATAAATACTTTACATATTTAACATGTATTAAATAGATATTTAGTATAGATTAAATATACTTACTACATATTTAACACACACACACACACACACACATATATATATATATATATATATAAAATATGAAAGCCGATGGCAGCACCACACCGCATGATGACCGATCTATTAAAATGTTGTGCGGTGCTAAATATGCTTTCATCACATGGCTCACAAATATAATTTGCTTTGAAAGAAATTTCATTACTAAAATTCAAAGAAGTTTAAATTATTAATTTGATTTAAACTCTATTACCAACCATTTCAAAAAGATTTTTAAAAAATCATTATTTATTTTTATATTATTTTAACAATTTACATAATTTTTTGTTTTAATAAAAAAAATTGGTCTTATATAAGATGTTTCCACCAAAATATTGTTTACAGACTTTCACTTTATTGGGGAAGGGGTTCTGGATCCGCCATCTTTGAATATCTTACTGTTATTTCTTTTCTTTAACTTTTTTTTTCCTTTTCTTTTTTTCTTTTTTACTGCAGCTTATTTTCAATGTTCTAGTGCATTGGAGTAGCACAGATAGTGACACGTGTCCAAAATCATTTTGGACA